>JARHVA010000541.1:2907500-3175000 GCA_037957365.1 Torreya grandis
TCGAATATGATGTCATGTTTATATAGTGTAGAGAATGACATGGAGTTTTTCATTCCATTTGATCAACATATGTGTAACTGAGCATATGAAAACTATGTGTTTTACACAAGAACGCAATATGGTATTTGAGTATACTCATTTTAAACTAAGTTTTATTTATTATATATGAGTATCTAAATGAATGGGAATGATCATGCCATGTATGATGCCCCCAATCTAAGAAACTGATATGAATATGATCTAAACTAGTCTGAATATGATATAAATCTAAGCATAACTATCAAACTTATAGATGTATCTATGAAAACTTGTAATTTACCTAGTGTATTATTCTGGCTAATTTGAACTACCCTAAAACTGGGGCTACTGGATAGTAGCATCATGTATTATATAGAGTTCCATGGGGTGCTAATGTCTATCTAGTCTAAAATCTAAGTCACTGTACTAATTTTTTATTCCCTATTTTTCCATATGTTTTTCTTGTGTCTAATTTCTTGAAACAAATCTTGTGCACTAGAAAATATTCTATGAATGTAATGTAGGAACCTGATCTCTATGACAAACCCTTGTGAATGCCCCATATTTTTAGGGTAGTTATTAACTTGTGTAAAAACTATCCTAAAAAATATATATACCTATTAAATGTGTTATCTGAAGGATATATGATAATGTTAGGTTCACCAACTATTTTAACCTTTTAGGGTTTAGTTTATGTAAATCCTATGTTTGATTAAAGGGATAAGTGGTCTAAATTAGTGAAACAATATGAATAAAATAACCACTAATTTTTTAAAAATTTAGATTTGTTTTCACTTTCTAAAAATAGTAATAATTATGTGCACATAAAGACTTATCTAAAAAGAACCTAACATAGAATCTGAGTCTTAAACATTAAGATACTATTATCACATAGATTTTGCACCTACTATTGATGTCGTAGCTCATTATGCAAAAATATAATGATACAATGGGATCACCTCCAAGCTATAGTACCTTATAAAATTGAGGTGAACCTTTAATTAAGGTTGGCTTCCTTTCACTAAATTTGGTGAAATTGATAAATTACCAATTTATAGAAATTATGCTTCTTTAGTGATCTTACTCCTACACTAGGGTTTCAATGGGGAAAAGAGATTTTATAATGAAATTAAGAAAATGAAAATGATGATTGTACCAAATATTTTATAGTGGATTTTAATTCTTGTTTGAATGAACACAATAGAAAATAAAAATATATTAAAATTTGTAGGAGCATAAACTCATACAATGTGAAATCAAAGGACATATTTGATATTTTTCATACAAGGAACAAGATTCTTTTATTATAATAAAACAATCTTCCAAAAGGGTATAAAATACCACAAATGAAATTTTATGACTAAAATAAAAATTATAACATCCAAAAATATTCAAATAACCTTACATATACAAATATTTATCAGACAAGAAAGGCAAATCTTCAATTTATTCTCATTTTTGAGGTTATAACATGTAGAAAAGTTATTCAAAATGTAGAATAATAAATCTATAAGAAAAAATATAATATGGGATATGTCATATTACCTATATTTCTACAAATATATCTCATAAAAGAGATGTAGTTAACAATGACATCCAACGCCTAGTAGAAGAACGTGCAAATTCGGAAAAACCATGAAAAGAGGTATGATCTACAACAACAGTGGTGTCTTTAGTGAAGTAAACAAGTTGAAAAATGAACATGCAAGAGCTGGGCATGATATTCAGCTATTGGAGGTGTGGAGGGAACTTAGAAATATTCATTCAATGCCTTATTTATTCTCTAATTTAGATGTAACTTCATATTCATGCAATGGGGGGCACCAAAGTGAACTCAATCTTTTGAACAAAATATAACTTTAAAATAAGTTAATTTTTTACAAAACCCTAATTTATAATTTTCAATTGAGACTTTTATAGATTTAAAGTCATAACTTTGTAAAAAATAGAATTAAATTTTACAATATGTGCTTTTACAACTTAAGCAACTTAAACTTGTCAAATGATAAGTGTAATTTGCAAGTCTACCTTTTACAACTTTCAATCTATCCAAATAAAAAGTGAAAATTACACGTCTCTTTCTCAAAAAGAGATGTCAAAATGATAGTTGCAATTTATAGTTTATGTTTTTGTAAATTTATAATATTTCTACAATAATGAAAATACAATATACAAAAATGCTTTTAATATAAAGAATTAATATATATCCAACACTTTTGTTGACTATTTATCCTTCTCGACCTATCTTTATGAACATATGCATCAAAACCCTTGTAAATCTCCTATATTTTATCCTCATCAAGACCAAAAGAGTAGAGGTTGTTTATCTTGTAATATGTTATTGTATCGAAAATATCCCTTTTGAAAGCCTTGTATTCTTAAATCTCTTCCCATCTAATCTAATGTGTTATGATACTTGATGAAATAGTGGATAGAGCTCAATATGAAAATTGCATCTCATTCAAACTATTCTTTTATCACTTATTTGAATTTATTTTGAAATTACTCTACCAAAAGGACCTACTCTTGATAATATGTTGGTCAACATGACAATTTATTCAAAAATTATTTAATGTCATATAACATGTCAATGGCCTTATCATTTGCAACTTTAGCATTATGGGTAGAATCTATAAGCATATTTATTCTAAAGTGAGTTACTCCATCTAATTCATCTTTATCCCCATAATTTTTTTGCATCTTTTTCATAAGGAGGATGTCCATATAAATTGAGTCCACATCTATCAATTTTGGATATAAAATATTCAATCTTTCTATCTCTCCCTCATACTTTCTAATATGTTCTCTTAGGGTGGCCCTTCTCTCTATCAAAGTGGTATAATGATCCATTATCAATTCTATAACTCTTTTTTCCCTTTGAGATGAGTTTTTTTACCCATTCCTTAGTGGCCCTTCCCATGTTGGCAATTTATATCACCACATCAAGTGTTGCATGATCTATGATCTGAGTAATAAGTTATATTGTTTGATTAGTGGGATAAATTAATTTCTTCAATGCATTCATTAGTTGTTCAACCTTATTTTTAATCTCATCCTTAGTGACCTTGTCACTATCTATCTTCTCAAATATGGATTTAATGGTGGATTGAACATCATGTTTTAATTCTTTTCTTATAGGACATCTTAGGACTACAATCTCCACATAACTTTCCCCTACTAAGTCATTCAATATTCTTGAAATGGTTTGGGGAATTGTCTTGAATTTATTATGTACATCTAAAATACCAAAATCCAATGTTCTTGGGGACATAATTTACTTGCATTTCTTCCCCACTTTTTATTCCAACCAACTAGGTGTATCAACCTATTATGTTGACACTATCACTTGAGAATTTGTAGCTAAAGGTATTACACTATTAAGTATGGTGACAAGTTTTATATCTTATACTAATATTTTCATTGATTGTTTAGTATATGTCTTTGTCACTTCTTTCTCATTTGTATCAATATCTATATCATTCTCTTTCTCCTACGTATGGGTTGGGGCTACTATGGAAGTAGAAGAGGCGGGGATAACAGAAATGGATGTGTCTATTAGGGGTGTGGGAGATGGAAGTGATATTAATGGGGGAGTAGACGTAGGGATTTATAATTGAGGTACATGTGAAAGTGTGGAGTCTAAAGCCTTAAATGAGTCAATTAAATTGATTTGGACATTCAGGGTTGGTAAAGTGGTAAATATGAAGGGGGGTGAAGAGGGATCAATACTTATCTTAGGGGTTAAAATGGCCAATGGAATTGTAGTCAGAATGACTGAATCCATGGATATATACTACTAGGTAGTGTTGGTGATTAATGTAATGAAAGGAATTTTAGATGAGATGGAGGAAATTATGGATGGGGGGAGTGAAATTATAGAATAGGAAGGTGGAATGAAAACTTGAGTGTCCATTTGAAGGTATACCTGAGTGTCTAATTGACTTGATTATATTACTGGAAATGGACTTATTTTCATAGGTAAAATAATGGGAATGAAGGGTGGAGTTACTTGAGGTGAATGAGGATTGGATATGGGAGGAGGAGGTATTGGATATATAATAAAAATGAACATAGTTGGGGGATGTATTAAAGAGATGGGAGTGGTAACTATAATTGAGATGGGGCTTAAAATTGAAGGTGTTTAAACTATAATTTTATCCTCAAATGAAATAATTATGGGTTAATATAATACTTCTCCCTCTTTACTTTATTATCCTTTCTTGGCCTTTGATTTCTTATTTCTTTTGTGGGAGATCGTTGGCATATCTAGTTGCTCTATTGTTACACCACTAAAACCCTCTACTAATGGTGGGATTATTTTTTCCTTGAGTTTCAATAGTTATTCACTAATACTTAGTATCTCTTTGGTCACTTAGACCCCTTTAATATTGATCTAATTGAGTGTTCTATTGATCACATGGGAATTTATATCTATTAGAGAAAAAGATTCAAGAACATACAACTAGGGACTCATCATCTTACTATCATGGTAGACCTTGTCTACCAGGGACTCATCATCCACCAAGTCCCTAGGGAGTGGTGCCAAGTCAAAATATTTAACCTAATCCAAGGTCATTCTAAAGTAGTCTTTCAATTTGAATTCTTATTCATCATCCAAATCTTTCTAATAATATTCAAAGTAGGGGACATGGGAATATGTGGATATTCCTAGTGTGCTAGCTATGTTGCAATGAGAATCATAGAATGGTCTTGCCTCTAAAGCTCTTAGGTTCATATATGTCATTTTTTCATCTATAAACTTGGCCTTAGATAGGGAGGGGCATGTGTATCTACCTATACTTATGGGTAAATTAATTATTGACTTGTATTTTCTAGATAATAAAATGTGAGTCTCAACTAGTTACCTCACTATCTCCATTAATGCCCATTTATCACTCACATATCTAAGAAGGGTGTAAGGGAAACCAATAAATATACATAACTTGATGTAGGATTAGGTGGGGAACTAAATAAAATAATAACCCCAATGGGTAATATTTATAGTGGCAGCATCAGAGAATCTCTTTCTCTCTAGTTCCTTATCAAACATTATTATGACGTAGTAGATGAATGCATCATTCACCCTTAAAAGTTTTGTTTATTTACTTCCAAAGTGATGCCAGGGAATATTTAAACATGTTATTTGCCTCACTAGCTACTATGTTGATCCCTAGTAAATATTTTTATTTGGAAAATATATATATATTAGGTAGGAGGTCATGTAGAATTTCCCTATGGTTTGTACCTCCATCAACTAATTTTGAAGGAAGTTACTAATGAGTTATACCCATTGGATGTATTATTTGTTCTTGTGGATGACCCATATATATTGATACATCCAATCTTGGAAAATCTTTGCATTAGGGATACTAGTGATCCTATGAAATAATATAATTATATCTCTTACCTCATCCTTGAAATCAATCCTTGCCAATATTTTAGGCAATCTAGTGGATGAAGCTTTAGGTATTCTTAGCCACTACTTATTCATTACTATCTAACATCCTATGTTGTTATCTTGGTATAAATTTCTTGATGATTATGGAGTTATATCTAGATAACTCTCAAATTTGGGTATCACAAACATGGAGTCAATGAAGTCTAGGTCTAGATTTAGAATCCCCTTTATCAGTTACCATATCTCTTCTATTAGCAACATAATGTTGTGTTAATGTGACTACCAACTCATGTATTTTCATAGTTAGGGGGAAATTTATTTCTTAGGGTAGTCTAGAGTCATAGATGCTCTAGATCTAATTGTTATTGAATTTAGTTTTGATCCTGGTTTAGAAGTCACATAGGTCAACATAACCTAGGTCTATGTATATAATCTCATTTATGTTGGATTCCAGACTAAGAGTGACACCAGGTCCTTTAGACTTGAACTTCATATCTTTCCTAGACATGGATTCTAGAGAGAATGATGAAGGAAAATCAACTATAAGGTTGGTAGGATTTGTAAGTGCTAAATGTAGATGGAAAATCTAATAGAATTTAGAGTTATTTTATGCAAGTGAAAAGTCCATAGGAAATTGGAATTACAAAAGTAGGTTGAAATATCCAAAAAATATTTGAGGTGAAAACTCCAATGGAGCTTGGATCTATTTAAGACAATATAAAACTATGTGGGACTATGGGTTTGCAACTATAGTTACAAATCTTTGATGAAGATGGGAGGTGATAATTGCAGGTAAAAATTCCATAAGGACTATGGAGGGATCTTTCAAGGAATATTGTCTTAGATATGAATATGCTAATAGTATTCACTAGTATAAAAAAACCCTAAGCCTTAAACATGAATTTTGGAAAAAACCCTAGTTTTTTAGTGTAAAGAAAAAACTTAGAAAAATAACCTTGAGGGAAAATAAACCAATAAATGAGATTCCATGACACCACTTTAAACCCTAATGATGCCTAAGTAATGAAACCTTAGAATAATGAAATAAAAGCTACCAATAACATTTTTAGGAAACAAAAATTACCTAAGTAAGACTAAATGTGGGAAATGATAGCTTTAAAAAATGTAGGAGATTCAAAGAATATTGTGTAAGGAGATAATGGCATTGTGGCATGGCTTAGCATAGGCATAACACATGATGAAGATTGCATGGTATCATGGTGTGGCTTGTAGATAGGTCTTTAATTTGAGGTAGGAGCTAAAAAATATGATTAGTAAGTTAAATAATGATTTAACAAAATCCCTAATTTCATCATATATGCCCTTATAATTAATTCTTTAATAATGGTAGTTGGTGGAGATCTAAACCCTACAAGTAATTTTTCAATTTTCTAATTGCATGTTAACTTTCAGATCTCATGGGCTAGGCTAATTGACCTTTTGAAAATGGGAAGGCAGAACTTGGGGAATAATTTGTAATTTTTCAAATTGTAACTTGTACTTTGAGTTATGAATTTCATAGGGAAGGTCAATAGTAGGAAGCAAAATTTTGATTGCAATTTGCAATTTTGAAAATTGAAAATTTCTCCCCAAGTTATAATTTTTTATTGGTTATGTTGTGCGGGAAGTAGAACTCTAACTACAATTTGTAATTTGTAAAATTGTAAATTGTTATTCAAGTTCTAGTTTTTACAGGGTACTTGGTTTGTGGGAACCGAAACTCCAATTGCAATTTGCAATTTTGGAAATTACAAATTGTGAATGGGGTTCCATTTTCCATCAATTAGTGTTTAGTGGGAAGTGGAGGTTTGGATACAATTTTCAATTTTTAAAATTACTAATTACAATCATATCTCTAGTTTCCACCAGTTAATGTATTATAGGATACAAATTTTGGGAAGTAATTTACAATTTTTTAAACTACAAATTGCAATCCAATCTCTAGATTCTACAAGATTATAAAAATGGTGTTTTGGGTTAGTTTAAAGCATTTTTCCAAAAAATAAGGGGCCTTCCTTAGGTTACTTGACATTTTGATATTTTTAGGACAAAAATATCAAAAATTTTGGTGACTTTTATGGGATGATTTCTTGTTAATCAATTTATTTCTAGTATCCTTCTAGTTCATTGGGCATGGATTCATTTTAAGCTTAACACACTTTAACTGGTGAAGAACAAAATTGATATTTTCCTAAACAAGAACAAAAATAGGGAAAAATAAAATAAATTAAGGAAACAAAAACTCTTAATGAGTTGACTTGTATGAAAGCACTTATTTTGAAAAATTACAACTAACCCTATTATATACAAAAAATTATTTTTTGGAATGAATTCTAACCTTAAAAGCAAAATTTGAGGTGTATCCCATTGACTAGGATAGGTAGTTGTAATCCATACAGCTTGGATATTTGGAATACATTAGCTCCTTTACACTGAGTTATAATGTATGGACCACTCCATATTACATCAAACTTAGTGTGCTTGCCTCGTTTAGCCTTATCTGCATCCCATTTAAGAACCATTTCTCCTTTATTGACTCTCTTGTTAGATGCTTTTTTTAATAAAAATTCCTTTTTTTTTTAGATTAATTTACTTCTATAAATTTAATTGATTAGTTCCTAATTTCTTATAGTTCCATGAGTTCCACCAATCTTACTATCATTTCATCATTATCAATTAAATCCAATTGATGATTAAATTCTAAAGATGGTAACTCAATTGACATCAAGACTCATGCTTCCATTCTATATACCAACATGAATGGAGATTTACCAATTTCTCTCTTATGAGTGATCTTATCATCCCACAGTGACAATTTCAACTTTGTGTGCCATGTCTTCTAGTTGTCCTCCATTGTTATTTTGATAATTCTTATGAGGTTCTTATTGGTAGACTCAACCAAGACATTACCTTGAGGATAATAATTGGAAGAATTAATTAGGTATACATTATGTTTTACAACCCATTCACTCACTTGATTTCCCACAAAAAACTTTGGTATTATCTAAGATAATGGTGTGAGGAACACCAAACCTTGAAATTATGCCATCCATGAATTCTAAGATAGATGTCTCTATGGCATCTTTCAGTGAAACTAATTTAGTCTATCTTTTGAAATAGTTCATTTATTTTAGGACCCATTTGTGGCTTACACTTGATGGTGGATTGATCATACCAATCAAATCCAATCCCCACTGAGCAAATGGTTGGTTTGCTTGAATTGGTCTGAGAGGGAAAACTACTAATATTTGTTTGCCTATAAAGTAAGCACACTTCTCATAGTTCCTTACCCATTTATGGGCATCTTTTAATATTTTAGGACAATAATATAATCCTCTAATTATTTTATGTCAATGGTTATTTTAAATAAATGTACACCTAATGGGCCACCATGATATTCTTTGAGCACCTTGGGGGCTTGATTATGATAGATATGTCTTAGCATAACTCCATTCATATATTTTTGAAATAATATTCTATCAAAAATAACATAAGGAATGGATTGGAGTTTTAAATTTATTTTCTTGAACTACTAAAATTCATATGGGTACTCTCCAGTCTGTAAGAAGATAGTCATGTCACAGATCCAACTATTAAAAAGAGGTGGATTAGCTGGATGAGATGCACTTTGAGCATATACTACTTTAGATATTGTTCTAGTAGTCTTGATATCAGAAGCTAGTTGATCACATAATCCCTTCCCTCTTACAATCTTTGTGATTTTGATATCTAAATCATATTCCATGACCTTTATGATCCATCCTACTCTTTTTTATTTATCTCCTAGCTCAACGGGAACTCTTTGACACTTTGGTGACTAATCATCAGATGAATTTTATTTTTGGAGAGAATATGATTTAAATTTTTGAGATCTTTAATTGTATCATATACTTTCTTTTCCATGAAACTATAATTTTCTTCATAATCTTTCAAGGATTGCCTGAAGAAAGATATTGGTTATTCCAATTGTTCTCTATTTTATTGGGCTAGAATAGCTAAGATGTTTTCTTCCCCTCCAAAAGCATATAAAATTAAATATTTCTCACATTTAGGGTTGACAAGGGTAGGATCCTGAGAAATAGCATGCTTGATGGTTTCAAAGCTATCTTTTCCTTCTTGTGTCTAGTTGAAAATGGTACCCTTCTTGAGCATTGCAGTAAGGGGTTTGGCAATAGAGGAAAATTTTAGAACAAATCTTATTTTGAATTTAATTTTTTTGAGTAAAATTTGTAATCCCTTATTATGGATTGGAAGTGCTAATGCAAATATAACAATTATTCTTTCTAGTTTTATGGAAAGACCCTCTTTTGAAATAATGTGTCCTAGTATTTTATCCTCATGAACTAAAAAAACACACTTATTCAAATTGAGAGAAACTCAAAATTCTCTACACTTTTTGAATATTTTCCTAAGGTGATCTAAGTGTGCATCAACATGCTTTGAGTAAATAGTGATAATCTAGGTATACTAGGATCATCTCATTTATCAAACCTATGAAAGCCATTTATATGGCTCTCTAGAATGTTGTACTAGTATTAGTCAGACTAAATGACATATTTTTATATGAATACATACCCCATTTTGTGGTGAAATTAGTCTTGAACTGGTCTAATTCTTGCACTGGGATTTGATTATATCCAAAATAATCATCTAAAAGGGAAAACCTTTCAAATCCTAATATAGTTTGTATAATTTACTCCATGGGTGGAAGGGGATAATGATATTTTAGAGATGGTTTATTCATTTAACTAAATTATACACAAAGCCTAATTTCACCATTCTTCTTTCTTACAGGGATCAAATTAGCAACCCAAGATGAGTGATTGATAAGGAAGATAATGGTAACCTCTATCAATTTAGATAGCTCACTCTTAATCAAGGGTTCTATCTTTGGATTAATTAGTCTCTACTTCTATCTAATAGGCTTGGTATTTGGATCAATATTTATTGTATATTGGGGTAAGCTAGGGTCAAACCCCCTTAGAACATGATAACTCCAAGTAAAGTTATCATCAAACTCTTGACACAACTTAAAAAAATCTTGTTTTTTAGAATCATTGCATACCTTTCCTATCTTCAATGATTTCCCTTATAAGGTGACCATTGGCTCATAGTCTTCCTCATTTACCATGATGTTCTTATTTTTAGCTTTCAGTAGATCATCTAAATTGAAGATGTTTTTTAGAGTAACAAGACCCATAATTAGTTTGTTTATCTTCAAATAGATGATTTGATCCCCATATTCATCCTAGAGTCTTGACTAGTTCATATCAGAGAACTTAGGTTCTTCTCTTAGAAAGTTGATAATTTATTGATCATTGTCAAAGACTTGCCAATTGGTTGAATTATCAGGAATAGATGGCCTTAATATCAACCTTACATGCTATCTACTTTTCCTATTTACTTATTTAGGTAGATTATATTTGGAGCCTATCGAGGCCATATGATCAACATCTTTGATCTGTACTCTTAGCACTACTTAAATGTTCAAAGTATTAAAGTCTTCTAATAGGTCCAAAACCTTGTGTTAATAATATATTATAAAGTTTTTCTTAGTTATGCTTTTGGATCTCACTATCACCAAATATTTGTAGGTATTTTATCCCTCTCTCCTTATCAAATTGTTGACCTCAAATCAAAGCTTCATATTTAGCTACATTATTTGTGCAACCAAACTAAAGTTTGAAAGAATATAAATAAATCCATTTTTGTGGATAGATCAAGATAATACCTACACCTACACCATTCCTATTTCTAAAATCATTGAAGAATAATTGCCACATTCCTTAAAGATCTTCAGGTAGTTTTACTAGGTTCAGGATAATTGCATCCTTTTGATGAATGTAATATGTACCCAACCCTATTTCTTGTACATAGTCATAAGGATAAAATTGGAGAGATGATCCCCATTCATCTAGATGAATTTTTTTAATTTATTCTATAGGTGTTAAAAATTCTTGATCATCATCCTCTTCTTAATCTTGTAGTGTGTAGTTCATGTCTACAAAGATATGATTATATGGTGCAATATGGTCTTTTGTGATTAGCTCAGCTCTTATTGTTAATCGTGTTACATAGATTTTCCTATGAAACATGTGAAACCAATCCATAGATAGATACTCTCCCATTTTTTCAATTAAATATCTTGAAAGACAAATGGAAAAATAAGGGGGAAGATCTATAACTAAGATATCTTCACAAATTGACAAGTTCAAACATACATGAATAGTGATGTTTAGACCCTTTATTATTCCTAATATTTGAATAGTAATTCCTTAAAATTAAACCACACATTTATTAATAAGTGTATACTTTTTACTAAGGGCATCAATTATTTCCTTGGGTATAATAGAACTATTAACCCCTGAACTACCATGCAATTATGAATAAGATGTTTCATTATTATGAGTGAAAGATAGAATGGGGGAGGCTTACTATTTTTACACACTTTAATGTCAATTTGTGGTTGACACAAATTAATTATATCATTATATCCCTTGGATGGAACCTTTTATGTTATTTGGAATTTTTTCAAAGCTTCTTGTAGCAAATTTATTTGCACTAGAATGGATAATGCTTCCCACATGGTAAAATTCAAATTGGTCTTCTTCATCTATTCATAAATACTAAAAGGGATATTAAAAACCTTTTTTGAATCCTTTATGGGAGCTATGTCTTATTTTAAAATATTTAGAGTTAGAACTTTTGCTTTGGATTGGCTCATGGGCATAAAGGGTAGCCTTTGTACTATGTTTCTCTTTGCAACTTTTTGTACGACTTTGGAAGTTATAGCTTATTCCACCCTAGGGGCTGATCAATTTCTATTACTCTTTTATTTGAATATGTATTCACTAACACTAAGCCTCCACTATTGAATAAATCTTCCTCTTGATTTACACCATAAAAGTCCTCCTCTTGTCAGTTTAAAATATTAACCTCACCTTAAGCAGGTTCTTATGAATCTACTTGTTGTCTTAGTGTGTTTGATATGCCTTAAACCATCAAGGCTTGACTGATAACACCATTACGATAAGTATTATGGTTATGCAACTAAGAATAAGGATAACACCACTCGTAGTCTTGATCTATGTTATTCTAAACATGTATAGTAGCTTTAGAAGCACCTAGTGCAGATAGAGCATATATTTTTTGAGGTTTTACTAGCATATTTTGACCTTGTGTCTATGTATATCCTTGGTATATATGCCTATTAGGTTGGTATGATGGGTTAGCTTACTGATAAGGTTTGTAGTTCTGAGATTGCTACCTCTTCATTGCTATTAACATAGTTCCAAAACTCTTTAGTAGTGACTTAACCTCATACAAATAATCTATATGAGCGGGAGTTAAATCTAGTGCTTTATTCATAGTGGGAATTGGAGAAATTTTAGGTGGTGTAGGAGGTATTTCTATAAATAGAGGCATTGGTGGCCTTGGGGAAATTTTTCCTACTCAAATTAAATAATTTTCTATCCTTATTACAATTTCATAGGCATTGGGAAGTGTGGTGTCACCCAATGATGGAATCATAACAACTATATCACTATTCAAGTCTCTTACGTAATATAAGAAATCATTATTTAGAGTTGGCTTGACTAATACTAGAATTCTATTCCATGTCTTTTAAAAATATAAATTGAAATCAATCATGCTCATGAGGAGTCCATTGAATATAAATTAATTGCTCAACTAGGGAGAGGTGGTCACCCTTGTCTTCAAATTGAGTGCATAGTGTAGTGCTTAAGTCATCCCAAACTCAAATAGAATTTGGAGGAAGACTTGTGTACCACTGTAAGGATTTACCCTTGAAAGAGGAGACTAGAAATCTAATTTCAACATTATCTTGTACCATAGTATGGGCTAAATAGAGATTATAAATATCATGTATATTTTCCATAAGAGTGGTGAAAGTTTCACTAGTAAAATATGAAATGATTTTTAAATCTGAGGTATGTATATCATCACACTGGGCTAATTGAAAAGGGATACCTCCATTGAAAGCTATGGAATTTAAATTTTTAGCCATCATGGGAGGTATGAAGATTATGGTAATACTTGTAAGAGATGCAAATAAATTTGTAAGATATACTTTAGGGTAAGGTACAACTGATTTTGATCTCTTTTTAGATATAAATGATAATTCCAAAAAATTATCTCTCTTACCTTTATTAGATGATCTTATTTATTTGCTTGGCATACATAAGCCATGAATTATTTAATTCATAAGCTAGTGAAGTCACCAGGTGCTTTTAAAATGTGTACGAGGATCGTACAATGCTCACTAATAATAGAACGAATCTCTTTGTAAGTTTTGGGTCCCATTGGGTGTGTCAAAAACTATTATCACATAGATTTTTCACCTGCTCTTGATGTTGTAGCTTACTATGCAAAAAAAACTAATGATATAATGGGATCACCTCCAAGATTTAGGACCTTGGAGAATTTAGGTGAACCTGCAGAGAAGGTTGGATTTATATCATTAAATTTGATATAAATGATAAATTACCAATTTATATAAATTTTTCTTCTTTAGTGATCTTACTCCTAAACTAAGGTTTGACTAGGAAAAGTGTTTTGACAATGAAATTGTAAAACTAAAAATGGTGATTAAACCAAACATTTTGTAGTGGATTTTAATGATTTCTTGAATGAACACAATAGAATGGAAAATATATTGAAATTTGTAGAGTACAAAGTCATACAATGTGAAGTCAAAGGCAATATTTGGTATTTTTCATACAAGGGATAAGATTCTTTTATTTTAATCAAATAATCTTATAATAGGGTATAAAATACCACAAATTAAATTTCATGATTGAAATAAGAATTATAACATCCAAAAATATTTAAATAACCTTGCATATATAAATATTTATCAAAAAATAAATAAAATCTTCAATTTATTCTCATTCTCTAGGTTACAACATATGGAAAAGTTATTCAAAATGTAGAATAATAAATCTAGAAAAAATAATAGGATGCGATACACCATATTTCCCATATTTATACAAAATATCTCATAAAATATATCTAGTTAACAATGAATCTAATGCCTAGTAGATTAACCTATAAATCTAGAAACTCCATGAAAAGAGGTGTGATCTATAGTAGCAATAACATCTTTGGTGAAGTGAATAAGTTGAAAAATGAACATGCAAGAGCTGGGCATGATATTTAGTTGTTATAGGTGTGGAGGGAACTTATAAATATTCATTAAACACCTTATTTATTCTCTAGTTCAATTGTAACTTCATCTTCATGCAATGGGGGTGTCAAAGTGAACTCAATATTTTAAACAAAAGATAACTTAGGTTACTCTTTTACAAAACCCTAATTTTTAATTTTCAGTTGAGACTTTTACAAATTTCAAGTCACAACTTTGTCAAAAATGGAATTGCGTTTTAAAATATGTGCTTTTATAACTTAAGAAACTTAAACTTATCAAAATGATAAGTGTCATTTACAAGTCTGCCTTTTAAAACTTTCAATCTATCTAAATAAAAAGTGAAAATTACACATGGCTCTTTCTAAAAAAGAGCTATCAAAATGATAGTTGTAATTTACAATTTATGTTTTTGAAAATTTACAATATTTTTACAACAATGAAAATATGATATATATAATAATCCTTTTGATATAAATAATTAATATATATCCAACACTTCTGCTGACTCTGTATCCTTTTTAGCTTATACTTTTTGAACATGTAATCAAAACCCTTGAAAATCTCCTAGATTCTATCTTCATCAGGACCAAAAGAGTAGAGTTTGGTTATCTCATAATCTATTATTGTATTGAAAATTTCCCTTCTAAAATCCATATATTATTTAATCTCTTTACCTATTTGATCCAATGTGTTATGATACTTGATGAAACAGTGGATAGAGCTCAAGGTGAAAACTGTATCTCATGCGACTCTTTTGTGATTACTTATTTGAATTTATTCTAAACTTACTCTACTAAAATGACCTACTCTAGATAATATATTGGTTGACATGACAATTTATTCAATAATTATATAATTTCATATAGCATGGCAGTGGCCTTGTCATGTGCAATTTTAGCCTTATGTGCAACATTTGTAAGCATCTTTATTTTGAATTGAGCTACTCTATTTAATTCCTCTTACTCTCCATAAATTTTTAGTATATTTTATTCAAGGAGGATGTCTATATCAATTGAGTCTACAACTATAAATTTTGGATAGAAAATATTCAATCTTTTCATTTCTCCCTCATACTTACTAATATGTTCTCTCAGGGTGGCCCTTCTCTCTGTTAGAGTGGTATAATGATCCATTATCAATTCTATAACTCTTTTTAAATTTGAGATGAGTTCTTATATCCATTCCTTAGTGACCATTCTAATGCTATAAATTTTTTCACCACATCAAGTGTTTCCTGATCTATGATCTAAGTGATAGGTTGTGCTAGTTGATTAGTGGGCTCGATGAATTTATTCAATGTAGTCATTAGTTATTCAACCTTGCTCTTCAGCTCATCCTTAATGAACTTGTCACTATCTATCTTCTAAAAGAGGGAGTTAATGATGGATTTAATATCATGTTTTAACCCTTCTCTCGTAGGATGTACAAGGTAAACTTTTGATACCTTATAGTCCCCCACCACTAGATCTTCTTTCTATTTATTTAGTGGTAGGACTAAAATCTCCACATACCTTTCCCCTATTGATTTATATAATATTATTGAAATGGTATGGGTATTTTTCTTATAACTCTTATGTACATCTATAAGACCAAAATCCAATGTACTTGGGGATACCATTTACTTGTATTTCTTCCTTATTGTCTATGTTAACCAACTAGGTGTAACATCTTGTTATGCTGACATTATCACTTAAGAATATATAGTTAAAGGTGATACACTGGTAAGCATGGTGACAAGTGTACTATCTTATACTAATATTGTCATTGATTATTTGATAAATGTCTTTGTCACCTCTTTTTCATTTGTATCAATATCTTTCTACTTCTCTTTCTCCTATGTATGGGTTGGGGTTACTTTGGAAGTAGAAGAGGTGAGGGAAATGGAAATGGATGTTTTTAATAGGTGTATAAGATATGGAAGTGATATTAATGGGGGAGTATACATAGGGATTTGGAATTGAGAGACTATGGAAGTGTGAAATCTCAAAGCCTTAAATGAGTCAATTAAATTGGTCAGAACACTCAAGGTTGGTAAAGTGGGAAATATGAAGGGGGATGAGGAGGGAGTAGCACTTATCCCAAGTGTTAGGATGGATAGAAAAATTATAGTTAGAATGAATGAATTCATGGCTATGTACTATTGGGTAGTGTTGGTGATTAATGTAATGGAATGAATTGTAGATGAGATGAAGGGAATTATGGAAGGGGGAGTAAAATTATAGAATAGGAAGGTGGAATGAAAAATTATGTCCATTTTAGGGGAGACCTGAGAGTCAAATTGACCTAATTTTATTATTAGAAATGGACTTATTATCACTAGTAAACTAGTGGGAATGAAGGGTGGAATTCCTTGAGGTGAAGGAGGAGTGGAGATGGGAAGAGGAGGTGTTAGAGCTATAGGAATAATGGAGATAGTTGGGGGATGTATTATAGAGATGGGAGTAATAACTATAATTGAGATGGGGTTTGAAGCTAAAGGTGATTTAACTATAGTTGTATCCTTAGATGAAATTACTATGGGTTGATATGTTGTTTCTCCCTCTTTGCTTGATTGTCCCTTCTTGGCCTTTGATTTCTTATTTTTCTTGTGTGAGATAACTGACCTATTTAGTTAATTTGTTGTTGTACCAACAGAACCCTCTATTGATGGTGGAATTTCATCTTCCTTAAGTTTTAGTAGTTGTTCACTTATAATTACTATCTCTTTGGTCACTTGGATCCCTTTACTCCTGAGCTAGTTGAGTGTTCTATGGATCACATGGGTAGTTTTATCTATTAGAGATAAATATTTAAGAATAGACTAGCTTAATACTAGAAGGTGTTGCAAGTATATCTTACTATCATGGTATAACTTATCTACTAAGGATTCATCATCCACCAAATCCTCAAAGATTGGTTCCAAGTCAAAATCTTTGACCTAATCCAAGGTCATTCTAGAGTAGTCTTTTAGTCTAATTTCCTCTTCATTATCCAAATCTTCCCAATAATCTTAAAAGTAGGGGACATGGGAATATGTGGAGATTCTTAGTGCTAGTGATGTTTCCATGAACATCATAGAATGGTCTTTCCTTCAAAGATTATATGGTCATCTATGTCATTTTGGCATCTACACACTTGGCCTTGGATATGAGAGGGAATGTGTATCTACCTATATTGATGGGGAAATGAATGCCCAACTTGTGTTTGATGTATAATAACTTATGAGTCTCAACTAGTTACCTCACTAGATCCATTAATTCCCATTTATCACTCACATATTTTGTAAGGGTCTAAGGGCAACCATTGAATCTACATATCTTGATGTAGGAGTAAGTGGGGAAATAGATTAAATAAGAACCCCAATGAGTAATCTCCATAGTGGTAACATCAGAGAGTCTCTTTCTCTCTAGTTCCTTATCAAACATTATTATGATGTATTAGATAAATGCATCATTCACACTTATAAAGTGTTATTTGCTTGCTTCAAGAGTGAGGTTAGGGTAATAGTTAAACACTTTATTTTTCTCACTAGTTACCATGTTGAGCCCTAGGAAATCTCTTATTTTGGCCAATATATATACTAAGTAGGAGGTCATGTAGAATTTACCTATAGTTTATACCTCCATCAACTACTTGTATAGAGAGTTATTGATGAGTTGTTCCCTATTGATGTATTGTTTGTTCTCATGGATGACCCATATATATTGATACATCTAATCTTGGAAGATCTTTGCATTAGAGCTATCAGTGATCATATGAATTAATATAATTATATTTCTTACCTCATCTTTGAAATCAATCTTTGCCAATGTCTTCGGAAATTTGGTGGATGCAGTTTTAAGGATTCTTAGCCACTGCTTGTTCATTACTCTATGACATCTTATGTTGTTATCTTGGTAGAACTTTTTTGATGATTATGAATTTATATCTAGATAACTCTCAAATTAGGGTATCACAAATAGAGACTCAATGAAGTATAGGTCAAGATTTATAATCCTTTCCCCTTTATCGTTCAACACCTTTATTTTATTAGCATCATAATGTTTTTCTAGAGTGAGTACCAACTTAGGGATTTACACAATCAAGGGGAAAGTTTTTGCTTGGGGTAGTCTAGAATCATAGATGCTCTATATCTAGTCATTCTTGAATTCAACATTGATCTTTGTCCAAAAGTCATCTAGGTAAATGTGACATAATTTTGTGTCTATAATCTTTGTTATGTTGTATTTTATATTAAGATTGACATCAAGTCCTTTAGACATGAAATTCATCTCTTTACTAGACATAGATTCTAGAAAGAATCTTAAGAAAAAACTAGCTATAAGGTTGGCGGGATTTGTAGGTGATAGATGCAAGTAGAAACTTTGACAAAATTTGGAGTTATTTTATGTGGGTGAAAATTTTGTAGGAAATTTAAGTTACAAAAGCACTTTGAAATATCCAATGGATATTAGCAGTGAAAATTATAGGAGAAAACTTTGGTGGAACTTGGAGTTGTTTAAAACACTAGAAAACTCTGTATAATTATGGGGTTACAAATATAGGTATAATTCCATACTAGATATGGGTGTTGTTGATTGCAGGTCAAAAGACTATAGGGACTATGGAGGGATCTTTCAAGTAATATTCACCTAGATATGAATGTGTTAGGAATATTGATTGGTATATGAAAACCGTATGCTTTCAACATCAATTTTGGGGAAAAAATCCTATCATTTTTATTTCATAGATAAAACTTGGAAAATATGACCTCATGATAAACTAAACCAATAAACGAGCTTATACGACACCACTTAAAAACCTAATGACACATAAGAAATGAAACCCTAGAATAGTGCAATAAAATATACCAATAATATTTTTAGGAAATAAAAATAAACTAAGCAAGATCAAATGTAGGAGATTCAAGGAATATTGTGAAGTGTGTTAATGGAATTGTGGCATTGCTTGCAGGTGTAGTGCATGATGAAGAGTTCATGGTCTCATGGCATGGCTTATAGTTGGGTTCATAATTTGAAGTGGGAGTTCCAAAAAATAATTAGTAAGTTAAATAATGATTTAACAAAATCCTTAATTTAATTATATAGATCCCCTATAATTAATGATTTAATGGTGATGGTTTCCAGAGATCTAAATCATACAAGAAATTTCTCAATTTTATAATTTACTAATTGCATGTTGACCTCCAAATCATATGGGTTAGAATAGGTTGACCCTTTGAAATAAGAAGGTAAAATTTGGGGAATAATTTGAAATTTTACAAATTTAGAATTACACTTGGAGTTACAAATTTTTTAGGGAAGGTGGTTGGCTTGAAGAAAAACTTGGATTATAATTTTTAATTTTCAAATTACAAATTACTCCTTGAGTTCTAGTTTCTAGTTGGCTATGTTATGTGAGAAGCAAAAATTTAACTACAAATTTATAATTTTCAAAATTGAAAATTGTTATCTAAGTTCCAATTTCTATAGGGTACTTGGTTTGTGAGAAGTGAAACTCTTCTTGAAATTTTCAATTTTTCAAATTGTAAATTTTGAATAGGGTTCCAATTTTCACTAGATAGTTTTTAGCAAGAGGCAGAGGTCTAGATAAAATTTTACAAATTGAAAATTGAAATAATATCTCTAGTTTCCATCAGCTAATGTATTTTAGGATCTAGAGTATGGGAATAAATTTACAATTTTTCAAACAAAAAATTGCAATCTAATCTCTGGATTCCATAGGCTTAGAAAAATGGTGTTTTTAATTTAAGGCTTTTTTTCAAAAAATTAAGAGGTTTCCCTTAGGGTACTTGACATTTTGATATTTTTGGGACAAAACTATCAATAGATAAAAATAGGTATGAGTGTTGTCAATTGGATCCCTATGTCAAATTATCTTCTAGATAGTAGTGCCACACTTGGATGGTAAGGCCATGTGGCTCTAGTGTCCCAAAAATGGTGTTAGTTTCCTCTTTACAATAATGTTCCTAAATTATGGGTGTACTTGTACCTATGTTTTTGGGTTCTATTCCCATGCACATGAAGTCTGAAACTTTGTATTATGCCTATAATAATTGATTTATGATGTAAACCCTAATCTTCCTTACAATTAAGGCATGAGTTTAAAATGTGTGTTCTTTAGTAGGATAGGTTGGACATCCTCAACACCCCATTTTAAATATATTTTCCTACATACCAATACTCTAAGGAGGGATCAACCTCAATTTAATTTTCCTAACCTAAGTGCTGGTGCAAGTGTAAGTGATCCTATAATGATAGTGGTCTTGAATGCCTTGAGTGTGCTTGAGATTGGAAATCTAGTTAATTTGGGCTTAGGGTAGCTATAGATGGTAGTATATAAAATTAGGTAGAATAGGGATTAATAACCTTTATTTTGCTTATTTTGTTTTGTGTTTGAAAAGGTCTTTTGTATATAATTTCCATCTAGTGGATAGAGTTCTAAAATTCATGTATTTATAGTGTTATGTAGCTTGTGTGGATAATAAAATATGCTTAGGCTGACCTTAAGAGGGTTTAACTTTTGAAAATATATCTATTCAAGAGAGTTAGGATAAAAGGCATTAGTGTTATGTTGGGGAAACTAGCACCATATGGCTCTAGTGTCCTTAATGTGGTGTTAATATCTAGTTGGCAAGCCACTAGGCATGAAGAGCCAAGATCTAGGAATGAAGGTCTAAGACTATATTTTACCAAACTAGGAATGCTTATGGTCTGCACAAAGGCTGGAAAAGTTTGATAAAATTCTTTAGGATAGTTTTACAACTAATCTAGGAATAATTTATCTCAAGTATCACTCTTAGCACTCAAATACCACTTTTAGGTGATTACAGTCATCAATATAGTCTTCCACAATATCATTTAGCATATCATGAAAATAGCAGTTATGACTCATTAATATGTTGTTCATGTTTTCTTTAGACCAAATGGTATGACTTATAGAAAAAGTTACCTGAAGGCCTAATAAATATTATTTTGCATTGGTCTTTAGGTGAAACTTTGATTTGTTTATAATTTCTTAAACCATTTTAAAAATAAGTATTAATAATGAAAGATTTGCCTAATCAAACAAGAAGTAAGCTACCCTAAATAAAACTAATTTAAGAATTTAGATCCTATGGATATTTTGATAAGAAATATTGAATCTAAGCATATGCCAAATATGGAAATCACAACATTCAATATTATGATACTAAAAATACAAATAAGAGATTTTACTTAGCTTATACACTAATGTGTAGGTAGAGTTGAGTAATGCAGATGTAGAAATATATTGCATGAATATTTTGATCCAGTCATTAGATTCTAAAAATTAGCTTTCTATTAGCATGGACACTTGCATTAATATACAAACACTTGTGTCAATTTTATTTTCCTTGATTCAACATATTTTTAATTTAAAAAGTATTTATTATGGACTAAAAAAATCCATCTCAATATTTTTGGGTTTTTTGTCACCTTTCATATTATGTATTTAGATCACATGCACATGCTCTTGATATCAAAATATAACTAAAACCCTGGATCCTCCTCTTAAGTCTTGTCACCTTATCAAAAATGGGTTGGTGGACTCTCAAAGTCAATCTAACCTTAAGGACCCCTCTATCATTGAGTGTTTCTTACATATCCAATACTCCAAAGAGGGCCTTAGACATATGTAATTATTGCTTGTGTATTAGCTTTTGAGTGAATAATGGTGTAGAATGCTATATGCAAGTGAATGTAGTGATCTATTATATAACTTCAAAAATATGTGTCATGGGTTGATATTTTAATCCTATAGAACTGTAATGTGACTACTCATATGATAGATATAAAAATAGGAAATAATAAGACATAAGAACTTAGTTGTGAAATTTATTTTTAGTAGTGTAGTGTAAGCTTAAGAGGTGCTTGGTAAATATTTTTCTAGATGAATAACGAGTTAGTTTTAACTTGTATATATACCAATTATTCTTAAAAATTACTCATTTAAATATTAATGAAACATAATAGGTTGAATCCTATATATCAAAATATTTTCAAATTTGAGTGTTTAGAAGGCATAGACACTTATGTTGGAGAATAGATAGTAGTATTGACACTATTGTCCAAATATGAATGCAACTATCTAGGAACATATAAGGTTATATATTTATAACTGAAATATAATTATATATATCATATTTAAAGTGTATTTTAGGCTATAGGTGATCTGGGTAATCAAAATAATAGGGTCAGACTAAAAGATAAGCATTTAGGACTAGTGAGATCGTGAATCCGAGAATATTGACAAGGAAGGTAATGAACTAAAGGTTAGATAATTGAGTGATATTTTTCAAGTGTAAAATAATATTTTAACATATAAATACATATTTTATCATCTACAATAACTTTAAAAACCATCCATTAGAGAAAACATCTCATGCCATATTTTAGACTATATTATCATGTCGATGTGGGGAGTGGAAAATCATCCTTTGGGAAAGCCTTATTGATAACATAAAATTTAGTACACACTATGATTCAAGTGATATTTTTTATTAATATGAAAATATTTTAGGTTCATTTTAAATAATCAATAGGCCTAATCTATAATTTCTCTTTGACAAGTAATGCTACCTTGGGGTGCAATTTTTTTAAGTTTTTGTTTGACTATTTTTACATCTAAATGGAATACTAAGTTATATGCCACAATTTATGAATATAATAATATTATTTATACATATGACCAATTGAAAACATACACAAATTCTTTTAAGATAATGCTAAGGATTTCTCATTCTTCTGCACTAAGAGTGGCTGTGAGCTTGACAATTTTAGGGTTTTTCTTTGTACCAATGTTTACACCAATGGTTTCTTAAATAAAAAATTTGGAATCATATTTAATTTATTTTATAATGGGTATATTTTTTAGTTCCTCTTCTATTTTCACCTTGGAGAGGATTTCACCAATAGACACATCTTTTATTTTTATATTTTAATTTTTTTCTCCAATAGTGCCTCAAATAAGCTTTCACTAAGGGACTTAGATTTTTAACTTTTTAAATTTTGGATTATTTTATACTAAGGTAATATTCATACTCCCAAAATTATTCAAATGTGTTAAAATTTATCTCAAATAATTTTTGGTGGTCACCCTATGTAATTTTTTCTAATTCCCATGATTTATGTTAGTGCCTCTTCATTTTGGATGTTGTTGAGTGGTATTATATTTTTTGGTCCCAATAAATAAGGTTAGGATATTTGATTTCAAGGGTGAGAATGGTTATGTCATCAAATATTGTAATTGATGCAAGGTATTCATATTATTTATGAACAAATTTCATTTCATTAGTAGAAGAGAATTCATCAAACCTTGAGGTAAAATCATTGATGTAATTGCATGGGTCACCATTATGTAAATTATAGCCAATGCCATGGTATTCCTAATTTTAATGAGAAATTATAGGCTCCAAAATAACATGTTCATGGAGACCAAGACCTTTTCTCTTATGTTTCATAATTTTACACATGATTTCCTTAGATATAGGTAATCATTATTTTGAAATAGGTTATAAATTCATCATTGTATATCCATAAGTCATTTGTGATCTCAATATATTCATATAAAAGAATACCTCCTTATATAAAATATGTTTTACATACTAATGAGATATTTTTTCTTTCCTAATTTGGTAGGGCCTATCATGGTTATTGGGAGACATGTGTAGTTTGCCTAATTAGAAGGCATATTGGATTTCATATTCTTTAATACCTTTTTGAATTATTTTAAACTTAGATTTGGAGGATATGGATATAGGTGGTTAGTTTTTACATGTTGATGTGAAAGGTGAGTTATTAGAGGTGGATGGTAGGTCATATAGATGGATATAATTTTGAATATTTGGTGATTCTTTGGATTTGTTTGATTCATAGTCATATTGGTAAGAGGTAGGTAATTTGCCTTTTTGTATCACCCTTCCAGTAATTTTTAGTATTGGAAGGGTTGGGGATCACCAAGAATGGTAACTTATATACCAAAATGATGGAATTTAACAAATTTGTGAAGTGTGGATGGCATGGTGTGCATGGCAATGAATTTATGGTCAACCAAGGAGGATTTTATATGGAAGGTCAATATCAATGACATGTAGTAAGATTTGGTGCATGAAAGGCCCAACCATAATTGGAATATGTATTGTACTAGTCAAATTATCTTTTTACATTGTCATAATCCTTTATGGTGATGGTATTGTTGATGTGGTTTTTATGCATACCACAAATAATGAGGTAACTTATAACATTTTAGGATCTCAATGGAGATGAACTCCACTCTAGGTCATGATTTGTAGGTATGTAGTTTGGCAAAGTGGTGGAATGGCTGCATGTGACCTACATCTCATCAAGGGAAATTCACTCAAGTGATTAAATTAATATATAAGAATATATATTTACAGTGATGTTATATTAAAATAATAAGATCTCATAAAAAAAAAAGAGGGAATGGTAAGGCATAAAAGGGAGGATTTATGATCTCAAGGGATTACTTCCAATGTTGGTTTATTTGTGAATAATTTTTTTGGAAACCAATTCTAATTTCTAATATCTTTTACACACACACAAATAAACATAGTTAGGCAATCTAAGGGAATAAGATATAGTAAAATCAAAGATATCAACTAAAGGTTGTTTCTTATGGGATAGCTATTGCACACCCTTAGTAAAAAGATTATAACTCATATTAGAGAGGTATCTAAGGTAGTTAGTGTACACACATAGAAAATTATATCATATAAAACACTTCTACACACTAATAAAATTGAAACAGACAACCTAATTGCATACAATCAATAATACTTACTAATTATCCAATAGTTGTTGTATATCTTAAATCAATATATATCAATGATAACAAAAAATAATTCTCCATAGATATTGCACACTTTGAATTATTGAATAAAAAAACCAAAAAAATAAATCCTTCATTACAAATAATTGAAGAAGAATAAAATTTTCACATAAAGATCAAGTCAAGTAGAACTTATTTGAATTTCATATTAATCTAAATAGATAAAACTCTCCTCCCAAAATAATGAGCTCAATATAAGTTAGTAATAACAAAGCTAAGTGGATAGCAACCATAATACATAGTTCACAAGAAGAGTGAACTATATTTTTAATTTTAACCCACAAAAATAAATAAAATCTTAAATGGAATTTTCATCTAAATTTCATGATTTATTTTTATTTATTTACAATTAATATCCACTTAGAAATAACTTTAGTTGACTTATTCCTCCAAATTTGCATGAGATTTAGATAAAATTTTATAATTTTAAATAAATATTTCTAGCTTTAATTAATATTATTTACCTCAAATAATATTATCTAGATCAAAATAATGTATTTGAATAAGTACATAAATTTCCAAATCTACCAAATATGTTGATTTTGTGGACCCATAACTTTTGACTAAAAAATCATTTCACTATGAATCTTGAACCACTATGTTCTCCTTATATTTGGATTTCTTTATGAAAAATTTTAGCCTCATAAAATTTTATTTGATTGTAATAAATTCACTAAATTTTTCATGAAATAGTGTTGATAGCCTATTTTGACAACTATGACTGAAAATTGGCCAAGTATGAAAATTGTCAAATCTTCCTGGTAGAGTGATTTTGTGTGGCCATATCTTTTTTATGGAAACTGTGACTAAAAATATTAAACCATTGTGTTTCTCTAAAATTTTTCTTCCTATATGGAAAGTTTTATTCTCATACAATTTTATTTGATTTTACTAAATTCATCACAAAATAGTGCTGACAGCCTATTTTGACAACTGTGACTAAAATTGGCTAGATATGAAAACCGTCAAATCTGCCTAGTAGAGTGTTTTCTTTAGGTCATATATTTTTTTTGTAAACTAATGTGATTGAAAATATTAAACCATTATGTTCTTATGACATTTTTATTCCTTCATGAATTTTTAATCTCAATCCAATTTGATTTGATCTCTGAAATAGTGCACCAAAAAGTGTTGATCAACCATTTCTAAAAAATAGCACATGCACACTTTTTCCTCTAAACAAAGCCAATTTATCTGCAATACTAAACATTTTTTGATGTATTGAGCATATATTTCACTATATTTGACATTACATTTCACTTACAACATTTTTAAAAACATATTATAAATCCTTTTAAGTTTAAATTAAAAGAAATATATAGCTATCAATGTGTAATCAATTGGCATGTGAAAATAATTTTAGCTAAAATCTCAAGGTCCTAAGATTTTTAAATCTTGGGTGTGTTGGTACAAAATAGGTATTAGACTCTAATTTTTATTATGTATAACCTAGATGTTTAATCAAGGTCAAAGTGCATATATTCACACTAGACACATTATCTATAAGTACCCTCTTTACTTTATGTTTTGAAATGATCACTTCGATGTATAAGGATAAATTATGAGATGGACCCATGGGGGAGATGTCATTTTTTATCAAATGTGACTTTGTGTATTGAATAAAAGTGTCCTAAAATGGATTTAAATCTAGATGGATTGATGTATTTTAAGACTCTTAACTCTTGTAATGCTTTATATAAGATATTTTTGTAAGCAAAATATGTTTTGAGGAGGTCCAAAATGGATATTTGGGTTGGTATCTTCTCAAGCTACTCTATGATATTTTATTTTCCTTTAGAATGGGATAGAAGAGGACTTAGGATAGTTATTTTTGTGTGCCTAGTGGTCATTACACAATATTGAGATTTTATTTTGATGGTATCTATGTGATTTTCCATATGTTAGACATGACTGACAAAAACATCAACTAAATCAATGTAATTTTTATAGTTGATATTATTTGTTTGGTTTTGTAGCTATTAAAACTAAATATTTATATAATCGCATTCTTATACATTTGACAAATACCAATTGGACTCTACCTTTTAATTCTAGACCTCCCTACTATCAAAATCCTCATTTTCACCATCTCATTATGCCTAAATACTTATCTTTTAATTTGATACATATAATTTTGATGACCTAAGTCTTTTGTACTACACATAAATATTAAAACATTTTTTTTCATAATTCACTGTTAGTTTCATATTTGTACCTATTTTCTATCCCTCTTGACACTATCGACCACAAAGGGACATTACCATCAATGGTAGTGTCCATATCCTTATCTAGTGTCTAATAGCCAAAATTTATCCAAATTAAAAAATTATTAAAACCATTAGGCCAACCAATTTTTATTATTCAACCCTAACGTGAGATATTTTCAAAATGTGTGGTATAAATACAAGTCTAATCCTTCTCATTCCTCATCTATAAAATACCAAGCAAACACCTATAAAAGCTAAATCAGTCAACTACACAAACACTCTACTCTACCATATTCATCCTTATTTTCATATCAAGTATAAGAAAAATAATTTTACAAGTATAAAGCATTGAATTAGAAACCCATTATTTAATTCATCTTCATATAACATATTGCACCATTGCATCCATTGATAGATGGGTCTTTGGGAAACTCAACATCATGAGCCCACTAAAGCATTTCCAATAAACTCATTCCAAGGGTGAAGAGATAGGTTTTGATAATTTAGAGAAGAGTGAAAACCTATATCTCATATCTAAATACACCATTATAAAGGTGATCAAAAACCCAAAATGATGAATTTGGTCATCTACAAATCTAGTCATTATTATGTATTGGATACTTATGTCAAAATTAAACACTAGCATTGATGGTATTATCCATATATAATGATACTGTCCATGAATATATAATTATAATTTCTTAAATATTATGACTGATCTAAAACATTAATCTTGCACACTTTACACATGTTTCCAATTTAGCTCTGTTTGTTCATAGTAAACTAGCTAAATACCATTGATTTTTATTTATTACAATATCTTTCAATACTTGTAATTTATTATTTTTAGTAATTTTAGTTGTATAAATTCATAATATTAATTATTTAATTTTTATATTAATTATAATGATATATATTAGTTTATCACCATTGTGTTAGAACTACTTATGTATTTTTTAACCCTAGATCCCCCATGTATCTAAATTTAGGGTTAAATATTTGGTAAAGCTGACCATTGGTTTTAAAACCATAAATTTACCTAGGGTATTATATTTTATAATTTTTGTAGATTTTGTTTCATTTTATAAATTTTTCATTTATAAGAAATGGAAAATGTTAACCACAAAAATCATTTTCAAATGGAAAATAAGGAAGCACTAGTCAATTATCTCAATAATAATCTTAATAGATTCACTCTTGTTGTTGTAAGAGATTATATTATTAACCATGATAAGGATAAGGTATAATCACCTAATAATGGTTAATCCTTAGGTGGTACTACAATTTATTCCATACCAATAACCTTCCCCTTGAGCACATCATCACTTACTACATCCAATGGGGGCATGGGTTATGTGTATACACCATTATTTATAAAAATAAATACTTTTATTATTAAATCCTCCATAGGAACTATTATATCTCAAATTTCCACCCTTGAGATGGTGATTCAATCCCTCTCAACTTGTGTTATGTAATAGGATTGATCCTAAGCTGTGGGTGACCTTTAGATGGATCAATCATCTAGGTTATAGGTTTATCTCCACTTGATGTACCATTAGGATCTAATTTTAACTATATTTCAAAGGAAAAGGGAGAAGGCTAATATGAAAACAAATAATGGGGATGATACACCAAATATTTGATCTCTACAAACCAGATGCATGTGTAATTATAGACTAAGAAAACTAACCTTAACATACACTACTTCTAATATGAATCTCTCACATAAGCACTTGAATGTGGAGGTTATGTTGTTGTTTAGTCTATGAGGACTAACCAAGAGGCCTTGGGTGACACTAAAGGACATAAAATATCACTCAACCTTTGCACCACACTTAAACACTTCACATGACCTTTAAAATAAGTTTTCAAACTATATATAGGTGTTAAAAAAGGACATGTAAAGAAAGCTAAGATAATCACTTAACAAGATCAAATATTAATTTAAACACACTAAATACATTCATATAATAAGGTAAAACTTTTTTTATTTAATCTATTAAAGGCATACAAATTATTAGGGCTTTTCCAGACCCAAGTGGAGGATGGATACAAAGCCAATCAAGGCTGAATTTATAGAGAAAAGAGATTATAAGAGAGGGGCATAAAAGTGAGTATTTGATAAGTGTAAAGTGAGATTTAAAATAAATAATGATTTTTATAATAGATTAATCAAGTCTCCAAGGAAATGTGTTGTTATTCTATAGATGTTTTCCTCTTCCAAATGGCATGAGAGTTTCTCTCTTGATTAACACATTTATCTTCCTTTTTAAAACTGCCCTCCTCTTGGCTTCAAAAGTGACAAGTGGAAATATTCATCATAAATTAATATTTATTTACATTCTTTTTACATATTTGACACCTTCCATCTTCTTATTAATCTTTTATACTAACATTGCATGCTGATCACACTCCTTAGGTGTCTTGAAACCCCTTTGGTCTCACTATGCCTTTCTTGCCCAAATGGCTCAAATCTTGACTTTATCTTCATGAATATAATTATTATACATATATTGAATATATAAGTCATAAAAAAATTTAATCAACTCATTTTAATTTGTATAACACTCACCAAGACTTCATTTTACACTTTAAGCTCTCACTAGCCTTCAATTCCTTGTAACCATGAAAACACACAAAGCTCCTTGTGTAGAATAATGTACAGATGATCTTGGAAAAATAATAATTTATGTGAGTAAAAATTAGGCCCTTACACATATTTTAAATAATTCATAATCTGACACCAAGTGTAAGTACACTTATTTAATTATTTTCTCTCTCTAATTAGGCATCCATTAGGCCTCTAGGCCTAGAAATTGAGTTTTGGATCTAATCTTATCCCACACAAGTGAACATTATGTTAAGTTTTTAATTCAATTTTCATACCCCATTAACATTCTCCATGTCAAATTTGAGGACCTAAGATCTTTTGTAGGTGGGTAAACTAATAAATGGCCAAAAAACCTAGTCTTTCACAAGCTCTTTTATATTGCCTTCAGAATCAAACTTGTTTGAGAACATAAAATATTATGTGTATGTATTTTTTTAATTTTTTATATTTTAAACACATAAATACACCTTATATAATATTTTTAATTAGACTAATATCTTTTATACCTTATTTTGAGCCCAAATACTCATTAAAACACAACATTTAATGAGTTTGTACAGGTGTAGGTACATTAAAATGTTATGGTGATAATATTATTAGAGTAAGTGATGATTTATATGTGGTTTTAAGTTCAATACAACTCAATTTAATCACTTTTTAAGCTAATTCTCTCCATTGGGTCACTTCTAGTCCTCTAGGTAGCCAAAAGCATGCTTATCATCTTAATGATGATTCAAAAAAAAATTAGAGCCTTAACCAATGAAATAATTTCACAAATCATAAGTATAAAATTAAAATTAACATATCTTAGTATCTTGGGCTCCCATGAATCTTTTTCTTACTTTTATAAGCTTGAGAAAGTGCCTCTTGGGGTAAAAAGTCTACATTTAGTGAGATCAAGAGAGATATTGACTTGGAAATAACATCCTAGATTTTGGTTTTATATTTAAAAAATTTAAAGAGGTATATTACACTCATATTTACTTGTTAAAATTATTTTATTTCCTTTACATTCATTAAATCTCCTATAACCTTCATGTGTTGATTTTAGGGTTTATAAGCAAACTATCAAGACTGACCCTAAAAGCCTGTGTTTGAGCTATTTCTTACTATTAAAGGGGTTTTAAAATTAACATAATATTTATTTAAAGTATTATAAAAATTATTAGGTAATTTATACTTCCATTTCACCCTCAATAGACCATTCTCTTCATCATTTAACACATAAGCTTGTGTGTTTGATCGTCTTGACTTATTAGGCTTAAATAGTTTCTTTAGGCTTTCCACTACCTTGAGTCATTATGTTATTCATTGGGGACCTTGTGAACATATATTATTCAATGGAATAATTATTTTACTCTATATTTTTTTCTTCCCTTATACCTTTGTCCTTCAACTCTAAAGGCATCTCTCTTCATTAAGAGTAAGCAAGCCCAAAGGTGTTTAGACTGTGTAACTGTAAGGTTCAAGGTAAGTTGTTTTTATCACTCTCTTTTGATATTTATTTATGTTTATATTTGAATTATAATTATTATTTTTACCTTTAATATCCACATAAACCCTAATTCCAATATAAAAATTACATCTTCTCATTCAAGCCTAAAAATTTGACTAAACACTCAAGCTTGCATGTAGATAGTATTATAGGTTTGTATAGAGTTTTGATTGAGTTTTGAGTTTATAAAAGGGAATATACCCTAAATTATTTTCACCATGACTTTTAAAAACATTTAAATACTCACTCTACACTTATATTCATCTAAAATTGCAAATCTTCTTAGATTCATACTCAGGCCTAAGTATGTCTATTTAGACTTTTTAAGCCTAATTAAACCTTTGTTCACTTTTCACCTCCATTATCTTATCCTCCAATGATTATTTTAGACTTATATAAATAATTATTAGGTATAATTAAATAAAATATCTATTTATACCTTTCATCTCAATCTTGTACCCTATATGCCTGAAGGCTTCCTTTTGTTCATATTTGATCAATCTGCCTGTAGGTGAATAAGCTAATTTACAAGTATAAAGCCTATGTCACTTATTCATTAGAGCCTTGACATAATAGAGTGATTTTATAATGATTAATTTTCTTCCCTGCACTTTTTTTATGATTTTAATCTCATGTTACCATGCAATATCATTACCTTTCTTGTGAAAATCAAACCTTCAGGTTTACAGACTTATAGGTCTACATTTTCTTACTTTAGGCCTTCCAAGATGATTTTTGTTAATAATCTCAACTCTTTGTCTCATTAAATATATTTTTTAGATAATTATATATTTATATTATTTTATTATTATGTTAAAACCTCATTTCAAACCCCTTATATTTCAAGACTTATTATGAAGCTACAACTCTACCTTTAGAAGCATAGAAGCTCTTCTTGATGATTGGTTTTTCACATGTATGAAATTTATGGAAGAGGGTTTAAACTACTTTTACATATAAATAAATATCTTCAACAATGTATACCATTCTCCAATGATCTCCAAATTTCATGAAAATTACACAAAACTGAGACTATGGGGTTTAAGTGATGTTTAAGACCACCTGTTGGTCTTAATAATTATTCATAAATATGGAGGCACTAATATAAAAACTAATGACACAAAAATAAAGGAATTAGGCCTCCTTCATTTGACCACAATCTTAGACCATGACTCTTTATCCTATGTTTGTACTAAGCATATTAGTTTACCCTATGTTAATTTGTTAAGAGGTTGATAGAGGTTTTGAAGAAAATTGTATACTTTAAAGACATTTAAAATATTGATATGCATTTATATGGATTGAAAAATGTGAAGAGACAATTTGAATACATTTTCAACTAAAAGTGGATCTTCCAAGTTTGTACAAATGCCTATAACTTCCCTTTTTGGAGTGTTTTTATTTCATTTGGATGTTGGACCTATAAAATTGACTTTATCTGACATCCCTAACATGTATGAAAGTTATATAAATACCTAAAAAGATTTTAAAAGTGTATTTTATGGATATTTGATCTGTGTTGGCTTTGTCATGCATTGAATTTGGCTATCTACACTTTTCCTTTGCATGAAACTTTACCTTAAACTACACAAAAACCTTAATATCTCAAAACAAGCATAAAGTACTCATGAAATGAGGTTAAATAATGATATGATCTTGATGGATACATTTTAACCTATGACACCTTTTTTATTAATCTCTTCATGTACACTTTATGACTAGACTAGCATAAGAAAAAAATAAGACACTATCTTAATTATGTCAAAACAACCTTAACATATGCTAATAAGACTTTAGAAAGAATTTTTTAAGACCTCATAAAGAATGTAATGGGATATGAACAAGGTCAAAAGGCATAACAAGCAATTTTTTTGTGAATTTAGGTAATGGTAGGCAAATATTGGCTAACATCGTTGGCAGTCTCTTATGGATGCTTATTTTTTAAGCATATAGATTGGTTGCCTAATATATCCATTGGGAAATGGAGTCATCTACTACTAAAACTTAGAATAGAAATGAATTTGAAAAATAATGAGCTAAATTCCAAACACACAAGATAATAAAAACCCATAAAGCAAAAGAAATTAGACTAAACAACACATAGTTGTGCCAAGGCACTTAGGGAACACAAATCATAAATATCTATTCAAAACTTATCTCAACATTTATTTTTCCTCTAGATTCAAATGGTAAGATCTTGAGATCATCATAACACCATGAAATCATATTGTCAAATGTTGAGTAGAGTCCAGCTAGGCATGGTTCATGAAGTGGTAGCTTCTACCTACATTTAGATATGTTAGCTTGCTCATGGTCTCTTTGACCAACAACTAGACCTTCTTGTTTCATTCCCATGTGAATAGGATAATTATGTGAGTCAAATACCAAATCATACTCATTTTAATCTTATTTTCTTGGTACCAACAACCCCATTTCTACCTCATTCATAGGCTGCTCCTAATTATCTATGACTTCTTCATGCCTATCAACTGCTACTTTTTTAATATCTTGATCTTGTTTACTTGAATTCTTTAGATCCAGTGTCTCACTAAGAAAAAGCAACAAATTAAAAAGCATATTCAATCATCCAAAGAGTATGTATACCATTTTATAGTCTCAAATTCATTCCATGTGCTTAAGTAATTCTACCACAAAACATTATCATTCTATTGATATCCCTATTGAATAGGTACAACCATAGTTTGGCCTTGAATTTCAACTTCTATAGCCTCATGGAGTGGTAAGATTGGAGGGAGGCCTTCCTTTTGCTTGATAAAGATACCTTCTCTGATCTAAATTAGACCATGACATGTCTCTATAAGAATGTAACCTGATTTTATGACTTCAAACAAGTCCTTCAATGGATCTTCATCTAGTTCTAGTTCACTTGAACTTTATTCAAGATTGATAGGAGCTGATGTAGAAGTAGTTATAACACAATTTAATTAGTTAGATTTTGTACTTTTTTATCAATCTCATGGGATCCAAAATAACTTTTTTCCACCACTAATGGATCTTTATAATCTTATTCTACTACTTTAGTAACTTTATCAACTTGTACTCCATCAAAGTCACCTTTCTCTTAAACTTAAAAGGCTTATTGGCATCTCTCTTAACCAAGTGGTGTTCTAATGATGAGATATTATTAATGTATACTTTAAGTATCATATTTATAGCCTTATTGGAAGTGGTATATAGCTATAACTTGATTATTTTGCTCAATAAGAGGCTACTCATCTTCATAAACCAGTTTTGAGTTCTCATGCTCAATATGCTTATTATTATCTTCCCTCCATTAATAAATGAATCCCTCCATATTTATAATGTGTTATATTTAAAATTTGTATAAAATGGATTCATTATTCATTTGAATACTCTCTTGAATGGATTTCCAAGATAGAAACTTCTTAGTTTTTTAATCTTCTCAACAAGGATCTCTTACTTGCCTTAGATTCCTTCTTAAATTGAATTCCAATATTAGAAGGTTTTAGTCTCTTGAGGAGGTATGGGAGGGACTTGAATAGGTTCATATTCTTCCTTGATATCAACTCCCCAATTTATACTTGTTCTACTTTGCTTATCCCATAATTTTAGCACTTGATTCTAACTTCAAATCTTTAAGGACTTCTTGGGGGGCTCTTCAAGAAGAGGGGTGGATTTTTGTGCCAAGATGGATTCGTTATCTTCCTTCCAAGTAGAAACAAATCTCTATAATTCTGATTTATTTTGATCCTCAACTATAAGATTCTCAAAAATAACCTCTTTCTTCTTTTGAATGTTCACTTGGATTGATTTTTGTGACAAAAAATATTGAGGGGTATGTGAAGGGCTTGGGAGACTTTGAATCTCACTTGAAATGGTCATTTGGAGAATAATGGGTGATACATAAGAGGGATAAGGTGGTATAGATGAAGGCACATGGGGTTAATAGCATTGGACCTACTATCTTTCATGAACTCTTAGCTTATCCTCTATACCATGAATTAGGCCACTTATGTCCATCATGTCACTTGTGAGTCTTTGCCAGTTTTCTCTCTCAAAAGGTGTCCACTCTATCTTTATCATATTTAATTGTTCTTTCACAATATGAATGAGATGAAAAGGAAAATTTTAACCATACTCCCTTTATGTGTTAATCCCTATCATATATTTTTCATATCCCAAGAGGATTTTCTTGAAAATTAAGATGGACTAATTTGAAATGTGGTTATGTCGACTAGGAGTAACATGGTCTTGAGAAGGTTTATTAGAGGAATGAGAGGGATACCAAAGAGGTGGAATATCTTGGTATGACTATTAAGGCAAAGAAGGAGGGTAATATTTTTGATAACAAGGCTAAAAATTTTCAACATACTACTGATAAGGGTCAACAACCTTCTGACAAGGATGAACATGAGTTTGATATATCTATTTAACTTGTGTAAAATAAAAATAAACATCAATTCTAGACATGAAACCTCATGAGAAAGGCATAAATGTAATAACACTTGCTTAACAATGGTACCTAGGCTATTATAACTAGTTGAATGCATTCAGAGTTGCCATTGATATTTGTTCAACTACCTCAAAAGGTTGGTGTATTAGAGAGTAAAACCAAAATTTATTTAACTTATTGCAATATAGTCTCATCAGGTGTGTTAGAACTATTAAAGTTCAAATTTTCACCCTTGAGAGGGTGATTCAAGCCCTCTCAACTAGAGCTATGTAATGGGATTGATCCTAGGTTGTGGGTGACCTTAATATGGATCAATCCTTTAGTTTATAAGGATATCTCCCCTTGATGTATCAATTAGGATATAATATTAACTATATTAAAAATCAAAATGGAGAAGGATAACATGAAAAAAAAAGGGGGATGGTACATAAATAGTTGATCTCTACTAACCAGGTGAATGTGTAATTATATACCAATAAAACTAACCTTAATATACACTAATTCTAATATGAATCTCTCATATAAGCACTTTAATTTGGAGGTTGTGATGGTTGATTAGGATAGGAGGACTAACTAAGAGGCCTTAGATGACACTAAAGGATAGACAATCTCACTCAACCTTTGCACCACACTTACACACTTCATATGCCTAAAAAATAAGCTTTAAAATTGCCAATAAGTGTTAGAAAAGGACAACATACCAAGGAAGCTAAGATAACCACTTGAAAAGATCAACTATTCATTTACACACACTAAATATAGCCATCTAATGAGGTAAACATAGTTATATTTCATTGATCAAAGGCATAAAAATGGGTATGGCTTTATATACACAATATTTTCAACTTTTATCAAATACTAATTTTTTCTATCTTACAAGAATCCATCGAGTCTCAATCTCTCTAAGTGTATGACTTAAAGGTGCACTCAAAAAGGGGTGATTAGACCATTGGTTCTTCATAAGATTATTGTCCCTTATTACCACTTATTACCAATCCAACTATCTCCTAAAACCATTCCCCTAAGCTATTAATCCTCTTTTACATACTCTTTAAATATTTTTCACACCTTCATTACTCCTTTTCCTAACCTAAAACCTCTTTTGACATTTTTCATGACTAGGTCGACTGGATCAACCTTATACTTTTATTAGTGAAACTTATGTAGGGTCTAGGTTGGCTCTTGGCCAACTTAGCCAATGACCTAGTGAGTTTTTGTCAATAACGATACTAGGTCAATTGGGTCAACCCTGTCGAATGAAAATTTTGAAAGGGTTTATGGTTAGATCCATATATATAAACACATTCATTTCACCATTATTATAGAGACATTAAGAGTTATTATCCATTTGTGCTTCTTTATAATCTACTCTTCCACCATTCTACTTAAGGAGTCTTAGCTTAGAGTTTATACTTAGATAATCTAGTCTTGTGGAGAAGTCTTAGATGTTTTGGCATTTATTAGTGATCCTTAAAAACCATAACAACCTCTTTTGAAGAACCTTTAGCCAAGGGATAGATTGAGTCTCGATGGGTTCATTTTTTAGGTATCTCTAATTTTGCTCCTCTCTGTAGTAGATAGAAGTAGCATAAGTATTGGATTTTAAATAATATTACTCTTCTTCTCATTGCATTAGGATCTTACCTATACATAGCTTAATTAGGATTATCTTATGAATGTTTACTTTTGTTTGTTTACTAACCTCCATATTATGCCACAAGCTTTGGTGACCACTAGATTAGATTTATTTGCTTTACTTGTTATTAGTATAGTGAATATAAAAACATAGGACTTAATTAGGGTTATTATGTGGTTTTTCTTGATTAGAGTCTTTTAAAACCTCCCTAGTGATATTATTGTGATAAGAGATTCCCTAATTGGGTCTAGCAGATCCCCATATTGGTCATGTTTCAAATTATCTAATGTATCCCCAATCGAAAGTGTAAGTAGGATCGATCTTCTCAAACTTAGGATTTATTTGTGGATCTGATGCATTTTTTATTTCATACATTTTGGTAAACCTAACATGAATCTAACACTTACAATTTTTATTTCACATTTTTCATTTCTATCATTTTATTTATCATTTTTCTATATTTGTGATACTAGGCTGACAGGGCTAGTATAGTTTCTAACTTCTGTGTACAGGTTTAAAACATAGTTACATAAAAAATGACTTTGTTCTTTCTATGTAAGTCTTCATCAAATACAATTTATTGGATCAATTTTTTTGTCATAATACTCTTATTCACTTCTAGATAGCAAACTAGGTTGAACATGTTGACATAGTATTTTAGGCAGCTTCTAGATAACAAACTAGGTTGACTAGGATAGTATTGTCATATTAACAGGCTTTAACAAATAAGAAATTGTAGATCTAATTCAACCCAATTAATACAGTTGGCATAATTTACAAGAAACATTTAAGGCACTTTAACAGGACTTTCACAATCCTTAGAATCTTCCAACCCACCAAGGTTCCTTTCTCTCTCTCTCTTTCAATTTAGTTCTTTCTTATAATTCCATTTTTCAAAGTTTACAGTCTTTAAAATTACCATCATATAATAAACTAGGACAACCTAGTTAACCTAGTTCTATATATTGTCTTCTCTCTAAAAGACTAGGTCAACCTAGTCAACTTAGATCTTAAGGACTCTTGCTTCTGTAGTATAGTATTGACACTATCGACTATGTTTTATATTATTTGCATACAATATTATCTAAACTAACTTTTTACTTTGTTTCAAATTAGGAATTAACAACCATATACTAGTAATTACTTCACACTTTCAATTTCAATTATTTGTATGCTTAGAATAGATCTCATAGTCTAATTAGCTAGTTTTTCAATATACCATTTAGTTATACTATTTTGATCTTTCTTGCACACACTACCAAAACACAAAATTATCTACCCAAGGCCTACCTACTTGTATTTCATCACCAAGGTGGAAGTTGACTTGGTTTTCTATCCAAGTATAAACATGTGGTTAATGGTGTATATTGGAAAAGCACTTGACACCCTTATCACTATAGGATTGTGAAGTGAGGGGGTAGGCCTTGATACCAATCCAAAACTATTGCCAACACAAATACTTTTGAGCCTAAATAACCTAAAATCATACATATATTGCTTTCTAGTTCCCTACTTTCAACCAACTTCCCTATCACACTTAAAATAAAATTTTATAATAATAATAATAGCACTCAAGATGACCTTCTAGTTAGCATTTAATTTTTAGTTGACTACTTGCTCTTTGCTCATTATATGTTATATGTTGTATTATAAAAAACTTGAATTGTCTAATGTTGGTGAAAGGTTTTGGGTTGTGTGCCTCAATTGGATCATTCTCACCGACCTAATTGATTGTGTTTACTTCAATTTCTTGATTTCAAGTACATTGCAAAATCTTTCCCTATTTTTAATACACTATCAATCTATTCAACACAATCTCTTATACACTATTTCCCTTCTTGCCTATAGTACTAAGTTGACCCAGTTGATTATGTATCTCTTTTACCAGTCAAATTATAGTACTAGATCAACCTAGTTGACCTGTACCCTTATCAGGCTATGTTTTTCCTATTTTATAGTACTAGGTCAACCCACTTAACTATATGCTCTTACTATTATTTTGCTTATCTGACTTAGTTCTCTGTTTCTCCTTCCTTAGCATTGTGTTCATTTTAATCAAATCATCATGAAGTCCCCTATTATAATATTCTTGGACAAATTTAATCCATTTAGACACTATATGGTATATTCATTTCTTCTTCTATTTTACTCCCAATATAACCCTCACTCTTGGATCACCTCTTCCCTTCCTTTATTTGTGGATTGTAACATGGTTTAAATCACACCTCAAGATAAAGTAGATGGATCTGATCCTTTTTTTACCTATCAAGACAATTCTCATCTTCAAATTCTTCAACATAATGTGGGAGCCATGAACATAATTCTATCCAATAATCCATCTTCCAATGATCCTCCCCTAATACCAATTTAGGGAGTTCTCCTATAAACACCAACCCACCAATTGATATGTCTCAACTTCTTGCAGAATTCATACAACAAATGAACATAATGCAAACCTATAACACCTATAAAATGATGTAATTACATCATTTGATCAATATGGCTAATCAACATTTGGCTATCAATCCTTAATCTAACCCAAATTTTATTTCTCTACCTCTTAGAGATGCCTCAAAAAATGTTATTCATCAACCTATTATGAATAACAAAATGCTTTGAAACATCCAAAATGAGCCATTATCTCCCTTTATTTTATCCATTGATATTTTTAATATATCTCCAACTATCAAGTATGATGGGACTAAAGACCATGCATCCTTTCTCAAGCCTTTGGAAAACTCTAGAAAGAGTGGATCCAAACTAATACTTTCAACACAACTAAACTTATAGTTAAAACCTTCACTGGAAATGTATTGGAATGGTACAACCAACTTATCCAACATTTCATTTGTAAAATTGAGGAATTAGTCAATCCTCACATCAAAGAGTTTTAACATAATGATCTTCCCAAAAATTATCTTATCCATTTCATCAATGCTAAGTAATCTCCCATCAAATCAGCTCATGATTTTATCAAATGATGGAGATATTTAACTCATAAAGATAATCATAACATGGTTGATGACAATTTGTTTAAACTCTTTATAACTACTTTAACTCATTCTCTTCAATATAAGGTTCACACTTTTGCTCCTCAAATAATTAACAAAACTCTTGACCAAGCTAAACATCAAGACTTCGTCATGAAGCAATTCACACCTAATCCTAAATTCCTTAATGGATATTTTTAAAAATTTACCAAATCCACCACTGATAATACTCCACAAACCAAACCATGAGTTTCCAAATTATAAATTCCTCCATCTTCTCACATACCACTAATTGTGTAGCAAATGAAACAATTTTTACCACCCTCTAAACCCTTTACTTACCCTAATAATCCTCTTAAGTGGTATGACCCTAATCAATTTTGTTGATTTCACACTGACATTGGTCATTCCCATGAAACTTGTCTAGGAATTAATAAAATATTTATCTCTTACATGCTTGGTGATTCCTTTAATCATGAAACCATGATTAACCTTCATCATCAAGAGTACAACACTGATTCTCAAAAATGACAAGCTTCCAAAGCTTCTTCTTATAATAACCCAAAAAAAATTTCCATGTTAAATAATCAACAAATTACCAAGGATGGTTATGATATTGATGCTACCTATGACCAATATTACAACAAATCTCAATATGTTAACATAGTTAAGGTCAATTATCATTAAAATCTAGCTCACAAAGATCCTATCATAAAACCTAAGGAACAATATTTAAAGGAATAACTTCTCAAAGATACTAAAACCAAAAATTTAGTTTTGGAAGCCTATGAGGAACCATCTCCTCCTTCTAAACCACCAAAAACTTCCATTCCTTTAAAATTCACATTACCTTCTAAACTTCATACTGGTTCTTCTTCTAAGTCCCATTAGAACTTTCTCAAAAAACTTAATTCTATGCCTTATAAGATTCTAGGTATGGAGTTAGTTCATACTTCCCCTTATCATCACAAGTTACATATGTAATAATTGCAATAAATTGAAGATCCATATCCTATAGATGAAGAAACACGTTCTATTGAGCCTCAGCCTACCAATGTGCAGACCATTTAAATTATTTGTCCTTCTTCCAAACCATCTACTAAATTTATTGAAGAAGACATGATTAATGATGACATCCTTTTTTGTGATGATGATCTACAACTATTCATTAAAATATCCATTAATACTACCCTTATTCATAAAGTCTTAGTTGAAAAAGGCTCTAGTATTAATGTGACATCTTTGTGGCTCATCTAATAACTTGGTTATAATAAGGATCATCTCAAGAAAACCCCCCTTACCTATCATGGATTTGGTAACACTAATCAAAATACACTTGGTTGTATTTGGATTATTTTAATAATTTTACCTAAGACCATTCGAACTAAACTTATGGTCCTTGATTTGCCCTTATCTTATAACATACTCTTTGGTCGCTTATGCACTCATAAAATGAAGTCCATCACTTCTTATGATAGCCAATGCATAAAATTTTTACATAATGGAAAATGATATAAGCATGAAGTTGATCCCAAACCTTGGAGTATTCAACTTCCTAATCCAAAATATCAATATCTCATCCCTATCATTCCTACCATCAATAGTGCTCCCTTACCTATGTTGAACAACATCAATCTAGACTTACAAGTCACTCTTGATAATTTGGATGATAATGAACCTAATGACTTGTAACATACGTACAACACTACTAAGATACCTCCTTTTATATCAGATTGGATCCTCCTTTTTTTATTACCTCCTAACCATATTAATCCTCTCATTAATGAGATCACTAATTTTTTACCTCTATACAATGCTCAGGATCCTTATCTACTAGAATATGCATTCGCATGTAATGACTATGGAGTGGCCAAATTATTCCAAGATCATCTCATCATGTCTCCATGTAAATTAAATAATATTGGGATTTCACCTTCTAAAACTCTCCCTAAATTTCAATCATGTACCATATATCCAACCTATGATGATAACTACATCATGGTCTAAGATTAATCTTGAGACTTGGATGTTCAACATTATCAAAAAAATTTATCTCAAATATATGATTTTAACTAAGATGTCCATACCATTTCCATGGATCATGAATTATATCTTAAAGGTCATGTGCCTCCTACTAATTCTCCACTTCTTAATACTCCTTGGGTGGTTGAACAAATCATACATTCTAAACCTCTAGAGATTCCTAATTCTTATCTTCCACCTATATCCAACCCTTTACATATCAAATAAACTAAGAATACACCAATCCCTTCTAATTCATCTACTCCCCCTATTCTTATAATTACATTAGATGCCATGGCCATAAATTTCCATCAGATACATTCTAAATATGATTGCCTGGTAATCAAATTATTAATTTCAAAGTAGATTTTAAGGATGATGGTCCTCTTCCTACTTTGGCTAGTTATAAAGCTATTATTTAATTACTTCATGCCATATAACCTAAAATTCATCAACAACATCACAAACTTTGGAATTTCAAAAATAAATCCCCTTGTTTTAACAACTTCATTACTAGCATCGATCCTAAAGCTAATCCAATTTTTTCTTTACCTAATGCACCATACCACTTCCAAGATGGAAATTATATGCTTATTAGAGAAAATATTCACATTGGATATGGTACTCCATCATTCACTTGACCAATTATAGTTTTTCATGAAATATCACCTTTTATATATGATAACTTTAGTCTATTTTTTGATAAATATCATGAGATCTTTTATTGGTCTTACAAAGACACGCCTACTATTTATCCTATCATTATGGTGCATAACATCATCACTTATCGTGATTCCAAACTTTTGCATCAAAAGAAAAAAAAAATTCCACCTAAAGTTTCTACCTTATTTCACAAAGAAATTATCAAACTTTTTTATGCAAAGTTTATTAAACTAGTGGATTATTCTGAATGCGTTTCTAACATAGTTCCTATTTGGAAAAAGGTCACCATGGTCATTCACATTTGTATTGATTTTCATAATATTAATCTTGATTATCTTAAGGATAATTTCCCTCTACCTTTAATAGATGTCATTATCAATTCTATAGCTAGTTATGAAATGTTATCTCTTATGGATGGTTTTTCATAATATAATAAAATTCACATTACTCCTAAAGACAAACATAATACCAATTTTACCATGGAATGGGGTACCTATTTCTATTTTAAATTCCCTTTGACCTCAAAATTGTTGGATCCACTTATCAACAAGAAATGACTCATATATTTCTTGATCTTATCCTCAAAATTGTCAAAACCTATGTAGATAATCTCATCGCTAAGTCTATAAGTTGTAAGACTCATATTTTTTATCTTTCCATCATCTTCAAATATCTTCTCAAATAAAAATTTAGAATGAATCCTTATAAATGTGTTTTTAATGTCACATCTAGTAAGTTGTTAGGATTTTTAGTCTCTCTCCATGGTATCAACATTGACCCTACTAAGATTAGTGTTATCATCAACATGCCCATCCCTCTTTCCATTCTAGACATTTATACTTATCTCATTAAACATGGGGTAATTAGATGATTCATCTCCAAAATGGATTACTATATCCACTCCTTCAATTTTTTTCTTAAGAAAGGTGATGCTTTAGGATAGATAGATCCATTCCAAAAAGCATTTGATAATATGAAAGAATCATTACTTCATCCACCTACACTTCATCTTCCTTCAAATGATCGACCTCTATTCATGTATACTTCTGCCACACCCATATCATTCAGGACAATGCTTTCCCAAAAAGATGATACTATAAGAGAGTATGCCACATACTGTATCTGTTGAGGCCTCATTGATTATGAGAAATTTTACACAAAATTCAAACATGATTACTTCACCATATATTTTGTAGTTAAAAATATTAGAGATTATATGATCTATCAAACCACTTATGTTATCATTCATTATAATCCCCTTCATCACTTCTTCTCCAAATCCTTTCTTCTTGGAGATATATTTGGCAAGTGGATGGTTCTTCTCATGGAATTTGATATCTAAATTTTACTCAAAAAGTTGTCAAAGGATAAATCATAGCTGATTAACTTACCATATCTCCTGTGCCCGCTATTAATCACCTTTAAGATAGTTTTCCAAATTATTATATTCTCTATATTTAAGGTCTCAATCAATCCATATCTCTTAAATATTACTTTCATAATTTCACTGCTAATCTTGAAGAAAGTAATCTTGAAAAATCCACTATCTTCCATAATACTACTAAACCAAAAGTAGTCAATGAATAACTTCTTAAAATCAATGTCAATTTACATGAAGATACCTTGACCCTTCACTTTGATGGTCCCAAATACCTTGAAGGAGATGGGTTAGGTTGTATTCTTACAAGTACTCTTATAAAAATCACCCCTTTATATTTTTTCTTAACATTTGACATCACTAACAACATGGTAGAGTATGAAGATTTAATATTAGGCATAAGAGTTTCTCTTGATTTAGATATCCAATACCTACATGATTTAGGTGATTCGCACCTCATTTATCACCAATTAAATGGTGATTAACAATGAAAAATTTAGATCCTTATTTCTTATCATCAAATTGTAACTACTCTCACCAAATATTTTATTTCTTTCACCATCGAGCCTATCCCTTGAGATCACAATTCTATCATTGATTCCCTTGCTTCTTCAGCATCTCTTTTTCATTTGCACCAAGTTCCTACTGATCCCACTTTTCTTATCCAAATAATAAAATATCCATCCTCTACTCAAACACATGATTCACTTATATACTACATTGAGGCTATCACCATTCGATAAAGCCCATGATATAAAGGCAACATTAAATTTTTGGAACACCAAACCTATCTTCCCAACTTAGACTCCCATGAAAAGACTCGCATTCATAAATAATATTTTAAGTATGTATTTTTATATAAAATAATTTATTATAAAAATGTTTAAGGTTCATTATTTAAATGTGTTATACAAGATGAGGTCCCTCCTCTTCTTGAACAAGTACATGGGGGCATTTGTGGCCATTGTAGAAGACATGCCACAGCCCATAAATGCCTATCTATGGTATATTTTTGGCCTAATTTTTAAAAGGATGCCATAAAATTTGCTAAAAAGTGCACTCCTTTCTAGTTTCATGATGATTTAATTCATTTACCTCCATTAAAGCTTCAAACTATCGAATATCCTTGGCCATTCTCCATGTAGGAATTAGATCTCATATGCAAATTACCATGATCTCAAGATGGGCATGTCTTTATAATCACAACCACATAATACTTTACCAAATGGGTTAAGGCTATGTCCCTTATTGATGGCACTAGTACCACCATCTCCAAATTTATCCTTAATCAAATCATCTACTATTTTGTTGTCCCTCATACTATCATTTTAGCTAATGGTGGTAATTTCAAAAATAAAGATGTCAAACAACTCTATGCTAAATTTAAAATCAATCACAAATTTTCCACACCCTATCATCCACAATGTAATAGCTGAGTTAAGGCCACCAACAAAATTTTTAATAAAATTCAACAAAAGATAATTCATGAAACTCATACAGATTGACACCTTCATCTTTATCCTACTCTTTGGGCCTATCACACTAGCATACATACTACCACTAGGGCAACGTCGTTATTTATAGTCTATGGTTCTAAATATGTCCTTCCATTAGAAGTTAAGATCTCCTTTCTTCGTATATCTCTTCATGGTATCATACCTAATGAAAAATTATGTGAAGCTTTCCTTCATGCTCTTTATATCCTAGACAAAGATCATCTTTATGCTTTATAACATAATCACCAATACAAGGCCCATATTACCAAATAACATAATAAATGAGTTAAATTTCACACATTTAATGTTGGTGATCTTGTCCTTAAATTAGAAAACACATGAAAAAGAAGGTAAATATGCCTAAAAATGGTGGGGCCCTTATTTAGTCAAAGATATCCTTGGTCTAAGTACTTACCACCTTCAAACCAATGAAGGTCATGTTTTCCAAGAGCCCACCAATGCAAAATTCCTTAAGAAGTATTTTGCCTAATCCTTCCCTTATTTTTCATGATTTATATATTCTATCTATCTAACACTTTTTTAGGTTACTTACATGGGTCTCACCCTCTACAATAGTTATCTCTTATCACAAACCCTAGTCCTTCCTGTTTGGTCTTTTAGTTTCCCTTTTTTCATGATTTGCATTGTAAAACTATGGATAGGGCCCGTTTTTCCTCATGATGTAATTTTATCCTCTTTGTTTTCATAAGTTTTACACACTTTTTAGTACCCCTTGGTTTTCTCATTTGTGAGTTATAGTGTAAGACCATGGATATGACCTAGCCTTCCTCATAAATACCATCTTTTTCTTATGTAGTTTATTTTTCTAATACTTTTTGGTCCCCCTTAGGTTTCTCTTTTATGATTTGTATTGTAAGACCATGGATAGGTACTGTCCTACCTCATAAAATCACCATCTTTTCATTCCTTTTTTGAAATGTGTTTTGAAATAGTTATGAGTTTTTTTATTCTTGTTCTCAACTTTAGCTTTTACTTATTTTGATAGATGGAATTTGAAAAAAAATCTATGTTATCATGTTTTCCTCCATTTCCCTCATTCTTATGATAAGGAATCACACTTTACTATAATTGTATCCCTTTTTCCCCTTTATCACATTTTTTTTGAAATTTGAAGTAATTTAAATTATTTCATGTTTCATTCCTCTTGTTTTCCTTTCCTTTCACTACATATTAGATAAAATAATATTGAATTCAAGATAGAACTTTTATTTCACCTAGATTTATGAGACTCTTAGACACCATGCTCTCTGAGTTCTCTCTCTTAGCAAACAAGTCCCAAGTATTCAAATAAAAGTCATCTTTAGCACCCATGTTTAGTTCTCTAATTCCCTATGGAGGAAGAATAGAAAAATCCATCAAGAAATTTAAAATTCAAATCACTTAAAATAAAATATAATTATATAAAAAAGGCAACATACAAATCTCAAAAATCAAAATCACATCAACAAGATGTGATTACAAACACATCTCCTATATTCAATCAAAGCTCAAAAATTCATAGTTGGCCTCATAATAGAATTGAGGTCCATTGGGGTATGGTAAGCTAGTAGATTTGAATAGGAGAACTAAATAAACTATATGGTGCTACCTACTTTCTCACATAAGCACCCAATCTTCACAATAGATTGATGGCTCTGTAAGGGGTCCAGAGGAATGGGGAACACGTTATGGGAAGGTAGTTCCATTTTAATTTTCATTTATATAGACTTTATGGGATGATATACATACTTAATTTATTGACCTAAGACTTATTTGTATAATATAATTTCTTGAGATTCCTTAAGGTCAAAAGTCTTCTTGTTTTGACAAACCTAATTTGAGTGTCTTGACTTCGATAAAGAGTTTCTCTACCTTGGATCTTCCTTCATTATCCCCTCCACACATTTCATTTTACCCTTGATAGGAACATATGATTATAAATATGTTTTCTCTCTTCTGTACTTCCTTTTTTTTACATCTTAAAAACATGATAACACTACTTTGTTCCAATTTCATTTATCCTTAGAGCAAAACAACATATTTGAGCAACTATGGATTACTTTCTTTACACTATGGCTCTACATTTATATATGTGCCTTGATATATTTTACCATTTTTCATTGTTTTACCACCCTTTTTATGGACACATGAGTTCATTTATACTTTCATATACTTTTTCCATTACTGAGTGAGGTTGTCCACTCACCAATGTTGTTTTCCCTTTTATGCACCTTTTTCCATTAATGATTAAGGATTGTTACTTCTCACTTATTAATGTTAGTTTACCATTTTGTTTCCCATATTTGTATAAATATTGTTACTACTTTCACATTGATGTTTTATTACCATCCTTTTGACATGTATCCTTGGTTTGACTTGGTGAGTTTAGCTTTCTTACTAAAGGTTTACTTGTTTTATTTTTTCAGTCTTTAGTAAGCTTGTATTTTTAGTTACCTAAATTACCTTAAATTTTTACTTGGTAATTTGGTCTAACATAGCACTTGTCACCCTAGCTTGCAAAATTTCCAATTACATCCCATCCAAATATCATTAGTTATCTTGGATTTCCTACATTTGTTTGTTTTTTCTCATTAGTTTTGTATTCTTGGGTTTATTGAAAGTAGTCTCTATGCCTTCTATAATCAAAACTACATAATAAACAACCATACAACAATAAAGGTAAGTCAAAGTATGCATCACATTTAATTTTTAGTTATTTCCCTTTAAATCGTTTAATTTCAATTATTTTTGGTTAAAATACTACAACTTTTGTATCCTCAACATTGCGTGTTACTATGTTCTTTCTCAAAGCACCATCCTCTATTGCACCTAAGTAATACATGATGAGATTCGAGTGGGTCATATGTATACACATAATATTTTCAAATTTTATCAAATACTAATGTTTTCTATCTTGTAGGAACCCATCGAGTCTCAATCTCTCTGAGTACATGCCCTAAGGGGTGCACCAAAAAAGGGTTGGGTAGACCATTAGTTCTTCATAGGATTGTTATCCCTTATTACCACTAGTTACTAATTTAACCAGATCCTAAAATCATTCCCATAAGCTATTAATCATCTTTTACACAATATTATAGTATTTTAACACCTCCATTACCCCTTTTCCTAACCTAAAACACTTTTTGATAGTTTTCATGAATAGGTCAACTAGGTTAACCTTGTACTCTTATTGGTGAAACTCATTTAGTGTCTAGGTTAGCTCTTGGATGACCTAACCTATAACCTAGTGAGTTTTTGTCAATAATGATACTATGTCAATTGGGTCAACCATGTCAGTCAAACATTTTAGAAGGGTTTAGGGTTAGATCCACCTATATAAACAAATTCATCTCAAAATTATTAGAGAAACATCAAGAGTTATTATTCATTTACACTTCTTTATAATATGCTCTTCCACCATTCTACTTGAGGAGTATTAGCTTAGAGTTTCTACTTGGAGAATCTAGTCTTGTGTATAATTCTTAGATATTTTGGAATTTCTTAGTGATCCTTACAAACCAAAACAACCACTTCCAAGACACCTTTATCTAAGGGAGAGATTGAGTCTTGATAGGTTTGTCTTCTAGGTAAGCATCTCTAATTTTGTTCCTCTCTTTAATAAATAGAAGTAGCATATATATTGTCTTTTTAATAATATTAATCTTATTCTCCATGAATTAGGGTCTTACCTATACATATCTTAATTAATATTCTCATATGCATGTTTGTTTTTTGTTTGTTTATTAACCCCATATTGTGCCATAAGCTTTGATGAGCACTAGATTAAATTTATTTTCTTTACTTGTTATTAATATAGTTAATATGAAAACATAAGATTTAATTAGGGTTATTTCATGGTTTTTCTTGACTGGAGACTTTGAAACCCTCTCTAGTGATATTATTGTGATAAAAGATCTACTAATCGGGTCTAGTAGATCCCCATATTAGTCATGTTCCTGATTATCTAATGTATTCCTAATTAGAAGTGTAATTCATATCTATATTCTCTAAGATAGGATTGATTTATAGATTTTATGCATTTTTTATTGTATATAATATTCACCATACCTAGGTGGAGAATGGATACAAAGGCAATTAAGGTTGAATTTATAGAGAAATGAGAGTAGAAGAGAGAGGGTCATAGAAATGAGTCATTAACAAGTGTCAAGTGAGAGTTAAAATAAATAAGGAGTTGGATAATAGATTAATCATATATTTAAGGATATGTGTTTCTCTTTTTATTATGCTTTCCTCTTCTAAATGGTAAGGGAGTTTTTCTCTTGCTTGACACATTTGTCTTCCTTTTCAAAACTGCCCTCCTCTTGGCTTGGAAAGTGACAAGTGGCACTCTTAATCATCAATTCATCTTTAGTTACCTATTTATCTACTCTTTAACACCTTTCATCTTCTTATGAATCTTCTAGACTGACATTACATGATTATCACATTCCTGAGGAGTCTTGAAACCCCTTTGGTCTTACTATGCCTATCTTGCCCAAATGGCTCAAATTTTGAATTTATCTTCATGAATAAAATTATTATCTATGGATGGAATATAAAAGTAATAATAAACCTAAAAAAACTCATTTTAATACATAAAACACTCACCAAGACTTCATTTTTCACTTTAAGCTCTCACTAGCCTTCAATTCCTTATAGCCCTAAGAAACACAAAGCTCATTGTGTAGGATAATTTACATATTATATTGGAAAAATAATAACATATTTTAGTACCAAATATTCCCTTAATACTTTTTAAAAAATCTCATGGCTTGACACCAAGTGTAAGTACACTTATTTACCTATTTTCTCTCTAATTAGGCCTCTATTCGGACTCTATGCCTAAAAACTAAATTTTGGATCTAATATTATCCAACACATTTGAAAATGATAATAAGTGTTTGATTCAATTTTAATACCAAATTACCATATTCCATGTCAAATTTAAGGACTTGAGACCCTATGTAAGTGGGTAAACCAATAAATGGCCAAAAAACCTAATCTTTCACAAGTTTTTTATACTTCCTTCAAGAATAATTTTTTTTAGCACTTAAAATATTATATGTATATATTTTTGGACTTTTATATAATTTAAACACATCAATCCACCTTATATAATAGTTTACGATCTTTTATACCTTATTTTAACCCCAAATCCTCATAAAAACACAACATTTAGTGAGTCCATATAGGTGCATGTAAAATAAAATGTTATGTTGAGAATATTATTGGAGTTATGAATTATTTAAATGTGGTTTAAAGGTCAATACAACTCAATTTAATCACTTGGGAAGCCAATTCTTCCCATTGGGTCACTTCAAGTGCTCTAGGTAGTTAAAATCATGTTTATCATCTTAATGATGATTCATAAAACTCAGAGCCTTAACCAATGAAAAAAAATCATAAATAAAAATTAAAAAATTACCCATAACATGTCATAGGATCTTGGTCTCCCATTCATCTTGTTTTTAATATTCTAATCTTGAAAAAGTGTCTTTTGGGCTAGAAAGTCTACATTTGGTGAGGTTATGAGAGAGATTGACTTGGAAATACCATCTTAGATTTTATTTTTAGACATAGAAACTTTATGGAGGTATATAAAAATCATATTGAATTTTTATAGTGATATTCATACCATTTATATTCCTTAAACCTCTTATAACCTTCATTAGCTGATGTTAGGGTTTATAAGCAAATTGTCAAGTCTGACCCTAGAAGCCTGTGTTTGAGTAATTTATTAATGTTGAATGCATATAACACTTCATATAATGTTTAATTAAATTTTTATCCACATTATTAGGTAATTTATATTTCCATTTTACCCTCAATATACTATTATCTTCATAATTTAACACACAGGCCTGTGTGTTTGATCATCTTGACTTATTAGGCCTAAATAGTTTGTTTAGGCTTTTCACTGCCTTGGGTCATTATGTTATTCAGTGGGAACCTTTTAAACATATATCACTCAATGGAATAATTATTTAACTCTATATTTTCTCCTTCCCATATAACTTTTTCCTTTAACTCCAAAGGCATCTCTTTTCATCAACAATATATAGGCGTGATTGTGCAGTTTTGGAATGTGTGACTTCAAGGCTCAAGGTAAGTTATTTTTATCACTTTATTTTGATCCTAATTTTGGTTTATATTTTAATTATAATAATTATTTATAAATTTACTATCCAATTAAACCCTAATTCCATTTTACAAATTGCATCTTCTCATTCAATCCTAAAAATTTGACTAAATTCTCAAGCATGCTTATAGATAGTATTCTAGGCCTGTATAGAATCTTGATTGATTTTTGAGTTTATCTAGGGTCATAAAACCTAATTTTTTTTCAATATGAATTATAAAAACCTTTTAATACTCACTCTACACTACTATTCATCTAAACTTAAAAATATTCTTGGATTCATACTCAGGCCTAAGTATGTCTATTTATACCTTTTAAAATCAAAATCAATTACACAAATTTTTCTAATAGATTACATCATGATGAAACCTCCAAAGATTGATATTTAACTAAATACATAAGTTTTAGCTAACCTTATAAATTTTTATAGCTAATATATTTAGCTAATGATCACCATAACAATTTAAAAATCAAGAACAGTTACAATATCAAATATACAATTGAAAATTGTATTTAATCCATAAAAGTATTATTAAAAATTCAACCATAGTTTTTCATGTAAATTTTTGATTTATTTATAAAGAAAGATATAAAATAATCTTGATATGGGTATGGTTTAATTTTTTTTTTTAAAAATTTATGTGCATGCTAAATCAAAATATTATGAAGAGATCCTCTTTGCCTTGTGAGGAAGACCTACAAATAAGAAAGCACTAAATCAAACTTGTTTGTTAGATAGATAGTTGGGTGGATTACCTAGTGATATCTAGATCCAAAAAGTGAGAAATCCCTTAGGGACTATCAATCCACATGTATTAAATGGTTAAAAATATAAAACTATAAAGAAGGTACTTACATTAATTAAAGAAGATTAATAAAACTAAACACAAGAATGATTGTTACTAAAATAGACTAGAAATGATCAAATTAGTGATAAATTAATTAATACTAGTGCTAAGGGGTTGGGTTAGGATTAAAAAAATTTGGAAGAGGTATGTGAGTGTTCAAAAACATAGAAAACTATATTTTATTGGGCATAGGTGGGTGAAAATAGGTTGTTGGTTTTTATACAATAGGTGACCATCGATGGTTATACCCGACTGCCAATGGTTGACTATGTATTTATGGGTTTGATCAAATATTGAATGATGGGATTCCATAGATGAATTATGGGAGTTGGGAAAGGGCTAGGTTGATTTTGAAATGGAATTAAAGCACATGAATATTGGAAAATAAGTATGTGTCTTAACAGAAGTTAGTTAGGTGAGTGGTTCAAGATAGCGTATTGGTGGAATCTGGCTTGATTCCAATAGAGTAATGGTACCTAAAAGCTTGGTTGAGAGGTGATAATAAGTTATATCTTAATAATATAGTTTATAATGCTTGATAACATTGATGATGTTGATTGATTTGATTGACCTATAAAAGAAAACTCATGAATGCCTGAGTACCTGATAATTATTGTAGATGGATTTGACCTCCCAGACCTCTCTCTCTTATAGGCTAAGTAAGAGGTATAATTAAAGGTGTAATTGGGTTATCTAAATATAATTTGTGCATGGAAAATCTTGTAACACAAATTAGACAAGGTTATATTTACAAATAGGTATGTAGAGCTTGCATGCTCTTGGATAAAAGGTGGATCCTGACCATCAATGGTTAGCAGTTCCCAAGGTTGACCATTAATGATCACCCTAACTGTTGATGGTCAAGTTCCATAGGGATAAGGTCTTAAAGGTAAGGGTTATTTAGTTAGGTGAAACTAAGTGAAAACTAGTTGGTTTAAGCCTGATAGGTGTAGGTTGGTCCCAAAGGGCTCCCAGGGTAGGTCCAGGGGTATTTTGACATTCAAAAGTATAGGTGTGTAGATTTACAGTGTCTACATTTTCCACCTTTTTATTGTGTGTATTTCATGAATGAGCTATAAAATAAAAATGGAGTATGGTTCAAAGGTCTAGTTGATCTGAGAGTGGGAGGAGGTTTCCCCCCTCAAATTGAGAGTCAATGAGTGAAAACTAAAATTGGGATGAGGTTTGATAAATAGAGGTTGGTAATGAGAAATGGGTGAATGATAGGTTGGGAACTTGAGATGAAAATTATGCACAAAGTGTGACAAAAAGGTACAATAGATAAGATCACACATAGACTAGGTTTCTAATGTTGATAAAAAAGGGTTGGTGCTAAGTAATAAAGTGATGAGTAAACCATGTGACTGCCTAAAGGCATGGTGGTTGGGAACACTTGTAAACAAAATTCTCCTAAGTAATTTTCATGTTTCTAGTGTGTATCCAAGGTAATAAGTTATCTTAGGGAAAAAACAAATAGGTCAATTATCACGAGTATCTGAGGTAAGAAGTGTTCCTAGTGAGACATAAGTGGGTTGGTATGCACATGGTGGTACAAAATGTAAAAGGTCAACATGGAAATGTTTTCACTATAGTCAAAGGACTAGGCAAAAAGTGTCACAAAATGTAATGCTAGATGGAATAAAATAGACCAACGATGAGGTGATGAGGTGGTTGAGTTGGTAGGAGAAAGTCATCTCCAAAGTAGGCAAGAGCATGGTGTAGTTATGTTAAGATTTAGTAGGTTGTAATAAAAAAGTGAAAGTGGGGGTGTAAAGGGTTTCCTAACCATTGATGGTCATCCTAATCATCGACAATTAGGGGAAACCCTAAAAATATAGGGAGTAAAATTAAAAAACAAAATTCATTTGTCATTGTTATTATTTTGCTATGTTTGACCGAGCTCTAGTTATTCTGGCTTTTTGTGAGGAAGGAATTTTTTGAGGTGGGTATTACTTATTGGCTAGTGGTATATGGGTAATTTCATGGGTCCAGGATGTAGGGAGAATAAGGATGCATCTTAACACCTACTCATAAGCTCATACCATGGAAGAGGTTACAGAATGAGTTAGGGGGCATTTAAATTAATAGTGTAGTTTGATTTTGTTATTTTAAATTTACTTGGGTTGGGTAGGTGTGAAAATTGTTTTTTTTGGCCTATATGTTTTAGGTAGGTTTTTTGGAGGTGTTGGTCAAGATGGTGGGTAGAGGGTTAGATTTATAGGGTAGGTAGGGAAATTGGATAACATGTTAGTTGGGTAGGGTGCTTAGGCTATTATATTTCAAGTTTGCTTAGTATTTTGGGCCTTGGGGGTTTTGGGTATTCTAACCATGAAATACCCATAGGTGACCATCGATGATGAAGTTTGAACATCAATGGTTGATACCCTATGAACTAGGGGTTCCCAACCATCGGTGGTCAACATGACCATTGGTGGTTAGCTAGGATAGGGTAGGGTTTTTAAAATTATTTAGGATTAGGTATGGTATTCAAATTTTAGGGTTAAAATAAGTGGTTAGGCTTAAATTTTTGCCAAAAAGGTTGGGTGAAAGGGGTAAATGGGTTATGGTTATGGTTATGGTTAGGTCAAATATGTTAGGGTTAGGGGCATATTTAAAATATAGGGTAAATGAGACTAGTTAGGGTCTAAGTCAAGATCTTTTATTGGGTGAAAGCTAGGAGTAGATCCAAATGTGTGATCATGTGTCATGCATCTTCTTTATGCTTTTCAAAGGGATGAGGGTAGATGATTGGGTACATTTAGAGGAGGTAGGGCTAGGAATGATGAGGCACTACCAATATGTGCCTAAAGATGCATTGATGATAGTACCACTCATCAAGAAATGGGATCCTACTACTAATATCTTCTCATTACCAACTAAGGAGATGACTATTCTCCCATAAGATGTACATAGGATCACTCAACTCCCACTACATGGTGAGGTGATATACCAGATATAGTAGGAGGAGTGGGATGTGTATCTTAAGTATCTATATGGAGATAATAGTGACCAGGTCGAGTGGCATTCTAGAGGGTTTAGTAATATATCATTATATGAGAGGGATCTAAAGGAGAGGATATTGATGATTGTTGTTACTTGCTTTGGGCTCCTAGATTCTAGCATTGAGAGGTTGGTGGAGTTATTTCTTGGGAGGATAGTGTTTAGTTGAGTCAAAATTTTGTTAGTTTAGATTTATAGGGATATGTGGCGATTTAGACACCATAGGAGATATGGTATCAACATGTGCCTAGTTCTTCATTTTTGGGCTTATGAACACATCTAGGTTTTAAGACCAATGGGATTATCATGGGTAGGGTATACATAGATCAAGTTCCCCATCAAATTCATGAGATGGAGAGATGATGTGGATGCATCAAGGGAAAGAGGTGGAGCACATGCTTTTGATTATTTCAGGGGTGACCTAGGTGCATTGGTAGTTGGGGATATCACTTAGAGGCCATATATATAGTTCCAAATCTCACCTATGAGCCTATGCATCATTAGTAGTTTTAGATGAGCATGGGCTCTGTGCCAATGATACATTCTCTATTTCATTGAATCTTGTTTAATGAATAATGACATTGAATTAAATGAATATTGATCTAGATTATGTAGTTATATTTATATTTTTTTATTTTTAATTTATTATATAAGATTTAAAATATTTATAATGGTTAGTTTTAATAAATGAACACTAAGTTATAGCAAGCTTTCGGTTCAACCCATTAATGGTATCCTTGTATAAGTAATGATGTCAGTAGAACTTTTGAATTAGCCTAAGTATAGGATAAGTCATGCACCCAAACTTTGATTCCATTACTGAGAGTGCTATCCTAATCATAAAACCTTTTTTTAAAGTAATCTCCTTACCCCATCAAAGTTGATGAATGACACTTAGCTTAGTAAAATAAAGGCTTGCACCCTTGAGATCTTAAAACTAGCCCAATATAGACTTACACCCCTAAGACCATAATGAGTTCCATAAATAGGCTTTACACCTATATATATTCAAAATCCACTTATAATGACTTGTTCCAATGAACCTAACAATGATGTTATTGTAATAACTAAGTCTTATGAAGAATGAGTTGCACTATGGCACAACAAGCCCAATGTAAGCCCTGGTTCTTTCTCTGCTATGCTTTGAATGAGTTCATAAGGATTCCACCTTATGTTAATTGATTCCAATTTATTTGAGTGACAAATGTTGAGCATGATAATATTAATCTAGGTTTTTACTTAGTTATAACAAGTCTATAAATAACTTGGATAACTAGATAAGTACTTGATAGAAGTAAATGAATTGAAAGTCCCAAAATTTTCTACAATATTTTGAATTTATTTTTGAGACTTGTGTTGAATTTTGTTATTGTAATGGTCTGAAAAAATAGTGCTTTGACTCTCCCTTGATAACATTGATCCCTAGATGTAATAGGTGGAAGTTAAATTTTCACTAAAACATCCATCCTATAAAGGACACAATTTAGGGAAGTGGGTTTAAAACAACCTATATGATGCTATGTATGAGGTCTCCTTTTGAAAACTACCTAAGCATGAGTACCAATGGTTGGCTGCTTTTGTGACCCATAAAAGATGAAGTTATGGAAAATGCCTTGAGTGTATGAAGGATCACTTAGAAAAACTTGAGAACCTATATTCCACTTGGACTAGAGATGTAGATCAATGGTGGTAAGAAGCATTGAATAGTTACATGATTAAGTTCATAGTGTCGACATACTCCTACCATGAGGAAGTAGAATATCATTTTTTACTTGATCTTATAGGTACATTTATGATATTTTAGCATGGAGCTTAAGAAACTGATGGTGTATTGTAGATTTAAAACCATGAGAATGGAAAGTTAAGTCCTTTCATGTATGAGTGGTGCCATGAGGAAGAAGGGGATGTGTAGGTGAAGTGAAATGGAAGGATATTAGTATATTGATACCTAGGATCTTAGGAGATAGACTTATAATAAAATGAGGAATAGGGTGATATAAGATATGGAACCTATAAGTGCTGATAGAACCTATAGCAAGTGAGAAAGGCATGAGGAAGGATCTATTGAATTTCAACAATGCGAGGAAAGGAAAATGAAGCCATAGATCAAGCTCACCTATTAATGGGTGAAGAATACATTGGGTCCTTAGATAATTTAGCCATTGAAGATTCACTGGAAGCACCTACCCCCTTTGAACCTAAAATGCTAACTAATGCATTAGATCCCCCATATGAATAAAGAAGAGTGATAATGGAACTTGTTGTCCACATAAAATTTGACCATTTTGTAGACTAAGACTATAATTTTATTATTAAATAAGTTATTCCTTATGAATATTTAATTGAGTATAGCTATATACATTTTGGATCTAGACCAACAACACAACATAAGCAAAAGAATTCTAGTTTAGCCAATGTCAGCTACATAGACTGGGTAACATCCTATAAGAAGTGGCATGGCACCACAAGTTAATAGTAAAACACATTCATCATCTTCAAAACTAGAAATAATAATAGATACAATGACTAAACTAGTGGTTGGAGGCATTGGAGGATCACTACTAGGATATTTACTAGGGGGCAAGTTCCTTAGATGCTAGTACCCACCCACAACAAATTTATTATGAGATGGCCATGCACTTACTAGAGTATCATAATGTAGAGAATGCTATAAATCATGTGATAAAATGTGAACTACAATGGCACTCTCAGGGTATAACCTAATTTGAACATAAGGCAATCCAATTCATAATAACTCTACTTGATCACACCTATACATGGTATAGGAAATTTGATCTTAACTAGGCTATGGTTGATTATGACACTTTGATGAAGGAAGTATTCTTAAAAAAATTTGATATACCCAAGTTTAAATAGTAGAGCATCATTGTGCTCAAGGAAATTAACCAAGGACTATCAAATATCATGTAGCTATATGGTGCTAGATTCAAAACTCTTATTTTCAAGATTTTTTTGATATTCACCCATCCTAGCATGCACAATGATTTGTTGGGGATTTATAGTACCATTCAAAAGAGTGATTTCTATTAAGACATTCATAGACCCTTTCAAAGTGCTTGAATCCATGCTTAGAGTTGAGGTAGTTGGAAGAACCAACACTATAATTATCCCATTCATAGAGGCATAGATTACATCCATGGCCATATAACTCCAAAAATGTACTACTAGTTTATTGCAAGATGCTTGAAGTAGGTTATGGAGTACTGATTGTGAAATGGAAGACCATAATAGGAAAAAATACCCTTGAAGGAATTTGCTCACATTAATTCTAAGATATGAGGTTTGTCATGAGGTGCATGATGTTTAAAAATTCCCTTTGTTGAAACACATTAGTCAAGTTAACACAACCATCTACTATCAGTTGTGTGATGCTTACACTCATACCATAGCTGACTATCGAGTAATTGATGATATACATGAGAACATAGAGAGAAGCATATGGTAGGCCATTGTAGTAATTAGGGAGAAAGATAATATATAAAATGAAGGATATGGCTATAGAAATGTAGTCTATGGAATGAAAAAATGCACTAGAGGGTGAGGTGAAGGATGCAGTGGAGGAAGATTCCCACCATGATCATGTTACAAGTTCAATTCGACTGTTCACTATTAGTGTAATTTCCCTACACATCCAATGTGTGGGTATTGTTGAGGAACACATAAGGTTGAGGAATGACCTAAATTATACAAGAAATTATCCCAAGGTAGGCCTGACATAGACAAGGACATGGGAATGATCAAGCATGAGCCTAAAGTGGAGAAGTGGACTCTAAAGGTATAACTGACCTACATAGAGCTAATCAAAGTGTAGGAAACTACTCAAAGTGGATTCACAACTCAATTACAATTACACCAGTACCAAAGTTACACTTGAAATATGGGAAATAGATCCATACTAAATGCATAAAATAGCCTAAACCAAAGTTGTGACTTAATCAGACCCTATGTGCCAAAAAGGTGTATTATAATAGGCTATGAGTGTGATTCATAACTTTTAAGGAGAGATTCAACTAGTTTGAGACCTAGATGCATAAGCTATCACCTCTTTCAAGAAGTAATATGGTTAAGAGGCTAAGTTAAAAGATGTAATGGAGATTTTGCACCTCTTAAAAATAGAAGGGATGTTCCCCCCTTAAAGAACTTTATTTTAGAGCATGTAGGGTAGAATCTAGTTGAATTTGTTTCACCATACATGGAAAGGGTGTTTGAAGTCAGACATACCTAGAATGTCGAGTATGATCAAGAACTCCTAGTGAATTCCATCATTAATGGACGTTTTATATGTGAGATCCTTATGGTCACAATCACTAAGGTTAATATCTTGACAAATAATACATGGGAAAAGATGGTTAGGACAGCCTTAAGGACTTCCCCTCATGTAATTTTCAAGGCCAAAAAATCTAGGATACAACCAATCAATATTATAAAAAATTCCACTATATATGTCATGGGCACTGAGTTATATGTTGACTTCAAGGTAATCAATTTGGTTGAACAAGATAATTATCCAACAGTCTTGGGAAGGCCATGGTGCTACAAAAATAATGTTGATATGCACTTCAAGAAGCATTATATGACTTTTGAAAATGGCAAAAAGAGGGTAATGATCCCCCTCTCAAGTATCTAAGGACCCCCTATGTAGAAAGTGTTGATCTGGAGGATGAGATCAATGATATCTATAGCATCATAGTGCAAGGCACTGAGACTCTCAATCCTAATGACTAGGAGTGATTTCTTGGGAATATGCATAGTCTAACTTGGACACCACCGATGTTGCTTATGAATAATGGGTCAAATAATATTTTAAGGTGATTATTTAGAGGTTATTCTTAGTGAGTGTGAAGGAACCAAAACCTATGAGGAATGGATGGGTATAGATTGATCACACTTTGAACAGATGGGTCTCTTATAATAGAAAGAAGGGGAAGAGAGTGTTTAACTTGAGAAAAGGTAAACTTATCATGCTCCCAATATATGAGGGGAATAATATTATGGAATAATATATTCATGACCTCAAGTCATGCATCCTAAAGGAGGTAGATATGATGGATGCAAAAGTGTATACTTTGAGGAGCATTGCCACTCATTGGTGGGTAGTGTAGAGGCCTAACTTGCTAACTTGGCAAGATGTAAAAGTAGACATCTACATTATATTTTGAAAAATCAATGAGGACCTAGACATTTATGCATACTCTAGTGATTCAAACCCAATAACACACTTATACTTATGTGAAGAAACATGGATTGAGTGCAACAAAAATACTCCAAGGAACCTGTGGATGCATGACTTCTATATAACCTTGAAGATGTGGGAATAAGCTTGGTATGTGGTCAATGAAATGCACTATGAGACAACCAATTGAGATGTCTTGAAAGACAAGTTTTTTCACACCTTCTATTTCTCCTCACATAACCTAGAATTGATTGTGATATTGTAAGTCATTCAAAGGGTAGTGTTTGAGGACACTACAATCTTAGAGGAATGACTAAAAGATATGTTTGAGGAGAAAGGATTGGTACTCCAATTTGTTTTGAGGATTAGGCACTCAATAGTGACTTGATTGATGAAGATGATAATATCTATAAAGCATGCAATTAAACATCCTTGATAGGAAAGAGAAAGCTTGTGCACCAAGTGGATGATAACACCCTTGATGATAAAGACCCTACTTATATCCACATTAAAAAACTTGAGGGGAGTAGGAAATTTGAGGACACACATCAAGAGAGGAAATAACCCTACCACACATATCTCAAAATTACCTAGGTAGACATCAGCTTAGAGGGGGAACCAAAGGTGGCCACTCTAAGTGCATATTAGTTTGATGTGGAGCTGGTGAAAATTATGGATTTCTTAAAGGAGTTTCAAGATTTGGTTCACTAAAATTATTGAGACATGAAGTTCACCCACCCATCCCTTATAAATATGAAGATAAATCTAGTGGATGGTACATAACCTATTAAGAATCACCCTTATAGGATGAACCCTAATCTCCATGCCAAGGTTAAAATAGAGATTGATGAGATGCTAGTTGTAGGAGTAATCTACATAGTGTAATATTTATAATGGGTGAGCCACATGGTTATTATAATTAATAAGGATGGGAACATCTACATTACTGATTACCAACTATTAAATGCCAACTACATCACTGACCCCTTCTCAATTCCATTCACTGATGAAGTTGATGGGATTCTAGTTGTAGGAGTGATCTACCTAGTGTAAGATTAAAATGGGTGAGCCCCATTGTTATTATAATTAATAAGTATGGTCACATACACATTTTTATTGATTACCAACTATTAAATTCCAACTACATCATTGACCCCTTCCTGATTCCATTCACTGATTGCATTGTAGGCTATGAAATCTATACTTTTACTGATGGTTTATTAAGATACCATCAATTTCAAATTGAAGAGGAAGATAGGAATAAAAAACCTTTATGATATAATGGTATTGTTTTTCCTATAATGTGATGCCCTTTGGACTCAAAAATGCACTAGTTGTATTCTCTAGAGTGGTCATCATCGTATTTAAGGATTGTATTCATAATCTCCTCTTGGTGTACCTTGATGATTGGAAAATGTATGGGTTCATGAAAGACCATTATGAAAACTTTCACATCATGTTTTATATGTTATAATAGTTAAAAATATCCTTGAACCTCAATAAGTGAATCTTTGTGACACCTTTTGGCACCTTGCTCAGGTACATAATTTACAAAGATGGTCTGCTCATCTATCCCATGGATAGTTTAATAATCATTTAGATCCAAAAATTTTCCACATAGAGAGATGTTCATTCCTTTCTTGGAAATTATGGATATTATATAAATTTTATAAGTATCTATGCAAAGATTACATTGATACTAGAGGATATTTTGTGCAAAGATGGTCCATTCTATTGGGGCATATCACAAGAAGATGACTTTGAAACTTTGAAGCTCAAGTTAGATAATGTGCCTATTTTATAATTTCCTAATTGGAAAACCCCATTACATGTCCATGTGGATGCACCTATATCTAAAATTGGCACCATTTTGGTGCAATTTAGTGAAGGCAAAAATATCATCTAATCTCCTTTGCAAGAACAAAATTGACCCAATCAGAGCAAAACTATATAAAAACTCAGCATGAGGCATTGTCTATGGTATATGCCCTATAAAAATTTAGAAAATATATTTTGGTGACCACATTAATATTCTTCATAGAATATAATGAATTTAATTAACTTGTGAATAAGCCATTCTCCATGGGTGCATTTTTAGATGGATAGTTTTATTTTAAGAATTCTATTTCTCAATTGTCATTAAGCCTAAAAAATATAACTCAGGCCTAGACCATCTATCCCACATCAACTCTGATGATGCAACAATACCTATTAAAGATGACATGCTAGATTCATAATTTTACAAAGTCTAGCATGTCCTTGAGGACTTGGTATAGATAGCCACTTTTATAACATTTGGATCTTTTCATCAGTTGGTGGAGATAGCCACTTTTCTAATGTCTAGATCTTTGCCCCAGACTATGACAACCAAAGAAAAGAAGCATCTCATAGTTCATACTTCCCCCTTTTAGATCATCAATGGAGAATAATATAAATTAGGTCATTATGAAGTCCTACAATGATGTGTCTTGGATCATGAAAATGACTTCATTCTATGTGAGGCACATGAGGGGATATTAGGAGGCCATTGTGTTAGAGATGCCATGGCATGAAAGGTAATGTAATTAGGCTTATGGTGGCCAACCCTATTCTAAGATGAAAATATTAAACCAAGGCATGTGACATATGCCCTCACATAGGGAATCCCAACCATTGGGATTAAATTCCTCTCATCTCCATTCTTTCCCAAGTGCCATTCAAAAAATGGGCCATTGATTTTATTGGGATGATCACTCTCATAACAAAGCACATAGGCACAAGATACATTCTAGTAGCCACTAATTATTTCACCAAATGGGTTGAGGTAGTACCAACTAAAACTTCATAGCTACCACAACCACAATGTTCTTATGGGATACAATTATTAGTTCTTATGGGTGGCCACTTAATTTAACTATCAACAAAGGCACACACTTTATCAATGAAACTATACATATCTTGTTGAATGAATACATGGTGGCACACCATAAGATAATGTCTTATCATATTCAAGCTAAGGGCACCATGAAGGCATTCAACAAGATCCTTGGGATGTGCCTCATTAAGCTATGTGACATTGGTTGAAAATAGTGGGATGATCAAATGTTAGTAGTACTATGGGCATATTGCATAACCTACAAGTTCTTGAGTAAGGATACACCATTTCAATTGGTGTTTAGCATTGAGGGACTTTTATCGATAGATTTATTAGTGCCATCATTATACATTTCATGTATTGGTCATTTGGATCACTAATAATAATTAAGTGCAAGGTTGGAGGACTTAGAATGTTTAGATGAGGTGTTTGACAAAATAAGGTGGAGCCAGTAGATAGAGAAGGCACACCATAAGTAGTGGCATGATAAGTATATTAAAATAAGGTACTGATTAAAGGAGCATTGGTCTTTCTCTATGAATCCAAATACCTTAAGCAATTGAAAAAGTAACAAATTAGATGGATGGGCCCATATGTCATCCATAATATATTGGAAACTAGCACATGTAAGTTGTGAATGTTGTTAGGTGAAATTATCCTTGGGAATTACAATGGCAATTGATTGAAGCCTTATCGATAATAGTATGGCATTAGTGCCATTAGACACTGACTTCTTAGCCACATGTTAGTTGTGTTATGTTGGCCAAAATAAATTTTGGTATAAGCCATACTTTTCTTTATGTTTTTCATTGTTTTGTGTTCTGTTGATCATGAGTAAATAAGTAACACTTTCAGTTCCACAAGAAAACTGTTCTAGCACTTCCATGCATAACTCTAATTGGGTGAGTCAAGAATAGATGATTTATAAGAACCTAAGGCTAGACACCTAAGTTTATGGGCACATGGAACTTTCTATACTTTGAAAATATCAGTACCATGTGATGAAGAGAGCTGCACAATATGATAAGAGCACAAGAGACCTAAAGCATGAAGTGCTAGAGGATTAGCACAAGGGATTTGTATGGGGTAAGACAAAATAAGGAAAGATATGAAATTAAAAAGAAATTGACCAAGATAGGAAAGTATACTTGAAGTGAAATCACTATAGGAAGAGAATATGGAATCAAAGAGGCTAAATTATGCACATGTGAGGCACTATGCCTCAGTTTCCACAAGGAAGGCAAAGGTCACACCAAGTGAATAAAAAATAAGATATCATCAGGGTAAGCTAACATCTACCCAAAGTTGGGTGAGAAGTGACCATTTGAATTACATGTCACTTCACCAAAAATACCTTTGAGAAAATTTATTGAGGTGATGGTGGAGGCACAAATATCTATATTAAATGCATATGTGGTAGTGAATTTTCATGGATTTCATGGGTTTTAGTGAATTCCAATAAATATAGGTATCACCATACCATTACTCACATACATTTAAAAATGTAGATAAATTATGGATATAAAATAGTGAAAGGCCAATTGGTTCAAGTTAAAAACCTTGAGCTAATTTTCACCCAAAAATTCATATCACAAAACCAAAGCCAAACTAGATACAAAGCAAACAAATGTTATCAAAGTGAAACCTTAAACACCCATAAATGCAAAAAGTGAATGATTGAATAGAGATAGTAATTGCATTCCATTTGAGATTAGTGTAGATAAGTGTGGGGTATGAATTACGTAAGAACTAGGTAATAGAAAATTTGAGTGATGCTAAGGCTACCATTAATGATAAGTGAAGATCAAGAGTTGAATTCTTAGTTGCAAATATCATGACTGTGAGGAGTACTAATAAAAATTATAAGATTTTTCAAGTTAAACATACTATGGTTCAAAACTATTTGGTTTAATACGGGGAAGAAATGGATGTGTTTTGGTCTTCTATATGTGAAAAATGATGTCAAATGGGCACAGATAGTGGAAGACACAACTAATAAAAATAAAAAAGCATAGCTAGTGGCAGGAGTTAATATAATCAAGGTTAATCTAGATGTACTTCTAAAGATGTCATACCTAGAAATTAATATTCCCATAGAGGTTTTGGTAGGATAAAACTAGGCATCTTTCACATATACCTACTAATTAAAAGAATACAACCACCACACTGCAAGTAATGTGCAAGATCTATTGCAAGACTAGGTGGTTGATACAAGGGCCAAGATAGAAGTAATCATGGCATTATTCAATGTCTCCATCTGGGACAGACTGGAGACCACCAACACAACTTATCTTTATGAGTTGTCATGTTTTGGGATGCTAGAGGAACTTGTACACTTACTCTTCTCATGTATCTATGGAGATTTCTTCTACTCTGTAGGGAGGCACATGTGACTATCATCAAGCCTCATTGGTAGAATCACCAGGATCCCAAACTCTAGCATAGACATATATTAGATAAGGGTGAATGATTCTAAAGTGGAAAGGTTTGAGAAAATCCTTGGATATTATAAGGGAGGGTTCATGTTCCCCATAAAATATATTAAGGACCCCAACATGAGGATGGTGGTGTGCCTCATAAGTTCAAAAATTTGCCTTAATAGTCGATGGATAGACATCACCAAGGCCTACCTATGCATATCCCACCACATGGCATAGGGGGTCAAGTTTAATATATCAAAGCTTATTATAGAATAAATGGTAAAGAATATGCTTGAGTGCCATACATCATGAGAGACCTTTAAATGGGGGTCGATGCCGATTATAATTGTGATGAAGGAAATTAACATGCTCGATGGTGATAAAGATAATATTTGGGTCTCATTAGTGCACAAGGACTCCCTAACACTAAAGTCACATAACTTCACTTGCCCCCTCACATTCTCCTAGAATTACAAGATGCAAGTGATGGGGTGGTGCACCCAGTACATAGAGGCATTCGAGATGGAATGGAACATCCTCAAATAACTCCCTTAAAACATGTTTATAATGGAAACCTTTGCCATTGTACAACACTTATATGTAGTTCAATTAAAATTCACAAATGGTAATAAATTAGGTTGGCTAAATCTCCCTTACACATTTTTTTCCAAGTAATTCAGAAATACTCTAACAAGAATTCCTAACATGTAAAAACTAGACATCCTAGTGAAAGCCATAGATTTGGAAAGAAGTAGGTTGTGGCACCAATATGTGCACATAAGAAGGAAAGCTAACAAAGATGAGGAAGATGACTTAGATTTCACCAACATCCATCCCCTCTAGAAATAAGTGATTCTTGGGCACATCCACATGCTATATTATGAGATGAAGATGAGAAGGGCATGGACCCTAAGAAGGATGATGACCTCCCCCTCTGGATCAATGAAAAATGAAAAATGGAGTGGGTAGTGTAGATAAAATCTCCCACAAAAAAGTAGGGAGAAACACTAGAGGAAATTCAAGAGTACCTCAAGTTGAATATTACTTATGATGATGAAGTAACTCCCTCTAAACCAAATAATAAACATGTGACCTTCACGCTAGGGATTTATTCACCTAGTAAAAGGGAGAAGAAAAATAATTCCAAGGGGCCCATTTTAATTCCCATAATAACCTTGGTAGAGATGTAAGTGTAAGAGGTGTGTGAGGAATGGAATCACAATAGGCACACAAATATATGGAAGAGGAGGAGGAAGAAGAAGCAGGGACACAAGTTTACATCATCTAGGAAGAAGTAGCATAAGAAGAGCCCAACACCAAAGAAATTTAAGAGGTCCTCCAAGGTGGCACTAACACCACACATGGAGAAATAGAAAAGCTAGCAAGCACCTCAATCAAAGAACCCACCACATAGAGTTTGTTAAATAAGGAGGAAAAGAGAGAGGCACAAAGGAAATTGGGGATAATAAAGGTAGAGATATTGAAGGTGTTCGAACTAGAGGATAAAAGGGATGCCATGAGGAAGAAAGGAATGACCTAGGAGGAGATTAAGAAGATTGAGGTTGAGGAAATATAAGATGAGGAAGAGAGGGATTTAATGTAGGACAAATAAGGGAAGGCCAAGAAAAAAAAAGGTCCAAGAGGAAAGGGAAAAAAAGGAGAAATAAGAGAAAAGGTTTACCGTAATTATGAAATTAGTTAAGGAAACAATAACAAAGGCACCTAGTACCCCCATTAAAACAACAAAAGAAGTTGTACCATAGGTACATCCAAGTAGTGAAGGGGTACTTGGAGATAAGGAAGGTGATGCTAGTGACTTGAAATAAAAAATAAAGAGCATATAAGAAACCCAACATAAATAGGAGAGTGAATCTAGAACTAAGGAAGAAGAAGTGGATAAAGGGGACAAGTTTGAGGAAGAATCCATACTAGAGAAATAAAAGGAACCTTAGAGGAAATTTCCAAAGAAAGTGCTAGTGTTGATGAAGAGGGAGAAGAGAAGATGGAGCTCGCCATTATTGAGGAAGAAGGCATCGATTCAAGCCTAAGATAAAAGGTATAGAAGGGGTGGATTGATGAATATTACTACATTTTTTAGTACATTCCCCCTATAACTACCACAATCAGGATGTATCAACAACTATTATTTTCTTTTGAAACTTATATAGATGAACCTCATTTTGAGGTGACACAAAGGCCATACTAGGTGTATAAAACCCAAAAGAAGTGAATGATTCCCTTCTCATAAACCCTCATGAAATTAACCTAGTTAGTTTAGCAAATGTACTCATTTGAATGGCATGCAAAGTAGCATGTAAGAACATCATCAATGATGTTAGGTCCTCCAAATAGAAGAAAGACACACTAGATGTAAAAGAGGAAACAAAGGCCATGAAGTTTAAATTATTGTAGCTAGTTGAGCACACAGAGGAAACCAAGCCATCCCTCTTGTATGGTGTTAACACTTCAAATCGTTTGAATGTTAACAAGGTATGTGTGCTAGTGGATCAGATGCTCCCAAGGTTGAAGATATAATTGGTACCAAAAGAAGAGGAGGACACATGTGCCATAATAAAATAGGAGCTATATAAAAAGATAAAAGAGGTGGAAGACCTCTTCACCCAACTTCAAGAGGGTGTAGATGAAATCAACACCATCTTCTGCATCTTCTCCAACTAGGCATCAATCATAAACATGGGCCTTGAGAATTCAAAGGGGGAAAAGGAGGAATTGATGACATATGTATACATTGTGAGAAGATCATAGTGCACCCAAATAATGGGAAAGTTTAATGCCTTGAGGATTTAGATTAAATACTAGGAACAAGTCTTGGAAGCACTCTTCCATGACTTACAAACTAAGGCTTGCAAATAAAGAGAAATCCTTAATTAAGGAGTGGCAAAAGCTAAGGCAAACCTCAAGGCCTTGAAAAAGGAATTGGAGAAAATAAATTTTCTCATGATCAGTGTTTTCTCCTTGAAGATAGATAATTAAATTGAGGAACTCAATTTCACTATCAAGGGATTTTAATACTTTAGCACCGAACTAAAGGAGAGCATACCCAAGTTCTGCATGTCAAGAGTGTTGAAAGACTAGTTTGAGGGTAGAATAGTAATTTTTTATGGGGTAATGTTGGTCCCCTAATTTTTCTAAGTATGGATCTATACAAAATAAATATATATCTTGATAGAGGCAATCATTTGGTATGATTACCTTATTATCACCTTTTGTGTAAACTGGAGGAATCATCATAGACCTAGTACTAATTGGTAGGAAATTACTTGGCACTCAATTTTTAAGGGCATATTCTTGAGTAAGCTACATATGGAGACCATAGCACAAAGGGAACAAGATGATGGATCCAATGTAATGATCAACCAAGGCTCTAGATCATCACCCAATGTGTGCCCTCTACCCTAACACGAAGATGCTCTTAAGTGTTATAAAGTTGATCTCAATATAGTTAGAAGAGAGACATGAAATAAGGTAGCAAATATATATAGATTTAACTATAGATATCTAGTTAGGGATGCCATTCATCTAATTTTTATCATGGATTACTATGAGGATCCACATTTTAGTACCCAAGCTCACCTATGAGCCTTCAATTTGTTAGTAGTTTTAGATGAGCATGGGCTCTATTGCATTGATATGTAATATGTTTATTTTAATCTTATTTAATGAATAATGGCATTAAAATTAAATGATTATTGATTTGGCTTATGTAGTTATAGTTATGTTCTTTTATTGTAAAATGATTACATAAGGTTTAAAATAGTTATAATGGTTAGTTTTAATATCTAAAAACTAAGTTCTAGAAAAATTTTAGTTCAACCTATTAATGACATTCCTATTTAAGTGATGTAATCCATAGAAATTTTGAATTAACCTAAGTATAGGAGAAGTCATGCACCCAAGCTTTAATGCCCTTAATGAGAGCATTAGCCTAAGAATGAACCCTTGTTGTAAATCAATCCCTTACCCCATAAAATTTATTGAATGATTCTTAGTTTAGTCACACAAAGGCTTATGCCCTTGAGATAATAGAACCAACCCAAAATAGGCTTATACCCCTATGACTAGAACAAGTTCCCCAAATAGGCTTTACACCTACAAATAGTTATACTCCACCTAGAATTATTTGTTCCAATGAACCTACCAATGCCATTATTGAAAAAACTAAGTCCTATTAAAAATGAGTTTTGACATGGCACAAATAGCCTAACATGGGCTCCAATTATTTATTTTTTATGCTTTGAGTGAGTGTATAAGGCTTGCACCTTATGTGAATTGATTTTAGTGCAGTCGAGTGACAAATGTTGAGCACTAAGTGATTAGTCTAGGTTTGTGTCTAGTTGTAACAAGTCTATAATTCACTTGGATAGCCAGATAAGCAATTGATTAAAGTAAATGAATTGAAAACCCCAAACTTTTATGCAACATTGATTCTTTTACATTAAATTAAAATTAAATCATTCAAAGTATAAATCCTAAACTAATTAGGTTTATGCTAAAGCCTCTTCTAATTTGGTCTTAGGTAATATACCTTTTATGTTTGGATTGTGTTAATTGGGTTGATTTCATATCTGATCTAAATACCTCATTGCCAAGACTTAATAGTTATTTGTTGTCTTGTGCCTAGTTTAAGCATCATTTGAGCTGAGTTGTTTCCATGTGCTTTATTTAGGAGTTTGTTGTAATAAGTTCTAAGATGTCATAGTTCCATTATCAAAAAGTCTTTTGTAAGCTAACTACCAGGTGTATTTAAAGCTAATTACCATAACAATAGATTATTTTTTAGTTATTTTACCAAGTTTATCTAAGCCAATTGCCTTAGATTAATTTGTTTTCAAGTTCTTATTTTAGACCTTCATTTTTGAGTCTAGTTTTATTTTTTATGTTAATAATTATAAATACCTTTGGGAAAATCATTTTTATCCTTTTTTACATATTTAATTATTATTCTCCCTTGTTTAGACACCTTTGTAGTTAAAATTTTAGCTCTATATGGATTTAGCAATACAAACTGCAAATTGAAATGTCAACCACTATGTAAGATGATAAATCCATTAGAATCTAAATACCATTAGATGAATGCAACATTAAATCCTACATTTAAATCCTAAGTGATTCACATCATGATTAAACAAAATAGAAAAGATAAGATGATTGTAATTATTCTACCTTAGACTCAAATTGACATGGAGGCTTGATCAAAATGATTTTGATTATAAATTCAATGGATGCTTGGACATGTATTGGGTATGAAAGTTCAAGTTAACTTCCATGGAGGAGGATACTTGATTATATATATTTGGGAGGGAATCTCAAGGGTTGATATTTAAAGTTAGATGAGGAGATTTAAATACTATAAATTATTTGAGGAGTATTAAATTCTTTATAAGTCTCTAGTTTAGAGTCTTCTACAAACATGGAAGATATTTTGAAATTATAGAGACTTATTGATTAGCTTAGGGATAATAGAGGATTAGGTAGGTGTTAGATAGGGATTAGGGATGTAGGAAAGGCTACAATGTAGGTTAATAGGTGGGTAGGTGGGGTTATGGTAATTTATAATTCCTATAAAATAGATAAATAAAATTAGTTTAGGATAATAGGGATTAATAAGAATTAATGGAGTGGGATGGGATAAGGTTAGTGAATGTATGATAATAAAAGGGGGATATTAGATAAATATTTAGGAAAGGGGGATAAATTAGTGGGATGAATTAGAATAAAATTGGAATATCATAATTAATGTTGACTAATAGGAATGTTAGTGACATTAATAATTTGAATAAGTTTAAATGCATACATTTGCCCCTGTTTAAAATATCATTATAAGTGGACATTGGTGGAAGGAGTAATGATATTTCAAGGAAAAACCATGTCATGGATGAATGTTAGTAAATAATGTTAGGGGATATGATGCCTCCTCAAAGGTACATATGGGGAATAATGAGATGGATGACCAATTGAAAGAATAAATGAGGGGTGGGATGTAATGGTTAAATAATGGGATGGGATGCCAAGTGTGATATATAATATGAATAATATTAGATCAATATTGAGTAGTGAGCTACAAATTAATGATGCTACCCTTGGTAAGGATGCATGCATATGGAGTAGAGGTGACTATGTCATGGTTGTCAACACATCCCAAGGGGGAATCAACCCTAACATGATGATGATAGGAATAAAAGGCTACAAGATTTAGATGTATCACAATCAGTGATGCATGCAAGGGTGAGCTATGGGCTAAGGATTGGATAAGAATGATGATGGGTGTAGCTCAAAGCTAAAGTTGTTCAATGTGATGTAGGTGTTGATAGAGAGGAATGATAGAGTTGAGTGACCAAAAGACTATGTTACATTAAATCAATGAGTCATAATTCTATGATTCCCCTAAAAAGGACACATGTAAGAGAGAAATAATCAATCAATGGTTGATGGAAGAAAATATGGGCATGGTGATTTTGTTAGGCTTAATTGACAAGTGTGGGTGATTGATGGAAAAGATTAAGGAGATGATGATGGTGATTGATCAATAAATTGAATAATTATAGCTCAAAGATTTGATTGATGTATGACTAAAGGATGATTATTGATGAGAGATAGAGTGGCCAAGTGCTCTTTGGGCGCAAAAAGTGGCCAAGTGTTGCCTACATACTCTGAAAAGACCTCAGGCTAATGTAGTTCTCACTAGGAGATGATGATGAAGAAGAATATTAGTGGTTATAACGTGATTATGATGAGGATGATGAGGATTTTTAGTGATTGAAGGATATGATGTAGATGTTAGTCAGATGGATAATGAGTATAAAAGATTGGAGGTTAGTCAAATGGAGTTGATAGGATTATATTAGTGATGGGAAATAAGGATTAATGATTAGAGGATGAAGGTGAGGATGATAAATAATGGATTAGATGATCAATCCATCACAAATTCCATAAAACTCATCATAATATAAGTAATATGATAGATATATCACTTAACAATATGCCCCATGATATAGATACAACCAAAGGGACATTGTGCCAAAGTACATGGGTAAATAGTGAACTCTGCATCCTTGAGGACACTTTTGGTGTCCCCATAGCATCCTCATTCATTGATCGATAGATAAAAAGAGACACAAAAACCATAAGATAAACAAGATATATTCATGATGCAAATAAGACAAATAACACACATAAGTATCTACCTACAGTTCTCAATGTCTTGTCTAGTAATGGGATAAGTGAGTGGGTGATGGGTTGGACTAGGATTATTGTGATTGTGGACTTAGGATGGATTTAGAATTAAATAAGATAGCTGTGATGGAGGATTAGGATGAGGTATTACCCCTAGTTTAGGATAGAAGAATGGATGATGTGACAAGGTCTTTAAATATGGATTTGGTGTCAAAATCAAATTGAAAAGTGGTCAAGGAAGGGATTTGAAAAATGATGACCAAATATTACTAACAAATAAGGCTTTGAAAAAATTCAATCTAGTAAGGAGACTAGGAGATGATTAGATAAAATATATTTCATTATAGCAAAGAGATATTAAGTGGGTGCTAGATATGAAGAGGCAATGATAAGGAAAGTGATGGGATCAAGTACATTCCACACTAGCAAAGAGGTGATGTGATGGGTGCTAAGTGTGAAGAGGCATTGATAGGTAAATGATGTGTGCCATATTAAACTCTTGAAAATGCTATGTGTGCCAAAAATACCTTGGCCAAGGATGATAAAAAGATGGAGAGATGGGTGGCCACTCTAATTTTGTACTAGGACTAGATGTTGTATCTAAATATGGGGGATAAGAAAAGAAAAATGACATGGAGATGGATGTGACTAACAGATTAGATTGAAGACAAGACATGATGGATTATTTTTTGTCTTTTTTCAAAATTTATGATTTTTAGGGTTTTTAACATATTTCAATTTTTGGATATTTTTTGGAATATGTGTGTACACTATACAAATGGGGTTACTATCAAAGGGAATATGAATCCTAGCGACCAAGATACAAATGAGGATGGATGGGGGTGATGCAGAAAGGAGGAGGAAGACCACAGAATAAGGGATAAGGTGTGCTAATGACCACATCATTAAAGAGGTAGATGTTTAGTTGCCTAAGTTGTCTATTAGAGGATATGCCAAGATGATTTGAGAACATGTCTCAAGACACATTCCACTAACTTATGAAAGGTTAAGACATGAATGAATGAGAGAAATGATGGATGATAGGATGGTAGATGATGGGTGGGATATGGACAAGGGATGAGATGGATACTAATGACATATATGTGTTTTTCCCTTGAGTGTTGAGGTACAATGCAAATAATAAATAATTTTACCATCCTTTCAAAAACTAGTTTTCACCATGGTACTTGCCCAAGGCACCAAAACACTAAGTTTAATTATTGGATGAATGATTTTTTATTTTATTACCACCCCCCCCCCCCCACCATTTTTTTCTTTTTTGACTTTGGATGGCATCTTGATTTATTGGTGATAGATGAGATATAGGATGTTGATGCTAGATGTAGATGTTAGCCAACACCTATTCTAAAAAAAGGTGATGCTAGGACCATGTGATCGTAACCTATATTAACTCTTGATTTAACATCCTCTAAATGTTTTAACCAGATGTTTTCATGACCCCTTAAAGGGATAATGATTCTTAGGGATGCGAGATATGATATAGATGGGGATATTCAATGAATGTAATGATGGGATATAGGATGGGAAAGAGGGATGTGATCATGATAGAAATGGCATTCAATGGTTGGATACACTCTTACATATGGTGGAGGGGAATCTTTAGATTGGTGGAATGAGATCATGGGATCCAAAAATAAATTGACTTTTTGATTATTTGACCCAAACATTAAGAGGATGGTTGGCCTTATGATTATTATTTTTGACTTTCTTTTGAATTGCTAATTATATTTGACTTTGATTTCTCCCTAGTACCTAATTTTAGGTTTCACCAGATAGAAGAGATTTATTTTTGACTTAATAGATAATTTTTTTGACTTTGATATTCCCTTTGTGCCAAATTTTGGGCTTCACTAGGGAAAGATAGTTTTTGATTAGGCTAATGATTTGATTTTTCTTGATTTTGATTGATAGGATAAAATACTATTTTATCATGACTTATGATTGTTGGATGATGGTCTTGGATATTTTTATTTGAGGTATATGATATAGAGGGGAATCCAATAATGCATGTTGCCATGTAGTTTCCTTATAGAGTGTGACATATGGATTATGGAGGTGAGGTGGATGATGAATGTTGTGTGAGGGAGTAAGGGGATACTGAGAAGCATAGTCCTTATAAAGGTCACTAGGATCCCTAGCCTCAAAATTGCATAAAGTGTCCTCAAGGATCTCAAAATTATCATTAAGATAGGTATCTAAGGTAGGATCAGACCCACTTAAAAAATATCCAATAGATAAGTCATTTAAAAAGTTAGTTATGACTTCATCATCCTAAGTGGGATCAAAAGATATGCCTATTGATTGTTTATCATCTTGATTATGGGATCCTTTAAAAGAGTAGGAATTATCATCATCTTCAATAATATCAATGAGGGAGGATAGTTCTAATGAGGAATCTGATGTAGATGTTAGTATTATACATGATCCTTATACTAGATATAATGCTAACTTTGGTCTACATGATGCTATGATGCTATTAGGGGAGTAATTATCCACTATTTTACTCTCAATATGGTTATGTGATGTGATGAGTGAGAGTATTTGATGGATGAGTGGTGGATTGAGAAAAGATAATTCCATGAAAGGAATAATGGGATATGAGAGGACTAGGCTTGTGGGGAATATATTTATTTTGAATGGATGGGTGTTTAAAGATAGGAAGATCATGGAGGATAGATAGGATGTCTTAACCTTGGCTTAGAAGGGGAAAGGTTTGATCATGATCAAGAATGGAATCTTGGAATTCCTCTTCTTGTTCACCTAGGGAGAGAAATTCATCTAGTTCATTCTCAATTACTATGTCACCACGGTTAATGAGGTCTTGGACATAATCTCAAAAAATTTGACATCATTTAAGGGAAAACCCCCAAGTTTGATGATAAAGACAATATTAGGTTGATTTATACCAGGAGGGATTAGGATTAGTGGGATCAACATGTTATATAGGTGGATAAACCATCATGTTATCAGTGATAAATTGGTTGACGAGGGATTCCAATGACATAAGGAGTATAAGGATCAACTTCACTCTTAGATGTGGAAGCATTAGATTTTAGATAAAATGGAGTTTGACATGACTTGGTGGATGGTCAAGTGGCCAAGATTGAATTCCCTTTACTAGTATAAAAAGGGGCAGATCATTGGCTATGACTAGTGGATGGGGGATTATAAGGAGACTTACATGAAGGGGTTTATGTTGGAGGTCAAATAAGTTGAAGGGGGTCAATACCTTTAGGAAGTGGTACACCAATCATAATGAATTGCAATAGGATCTCATCCTTGTTGGCATCTATGTATTGCTCTATGAAATTAGGGTCTAGCTTTATGGTGGTGGGTGATAAGGGTTGAGGGAGTCGTGATGGATTATGATTAGTAGATGGAGGATTTGGTTATGAATGATTATGAATTAGGGCTAAGGATATTTGAATAGGGTTAATTGATGGTAGAATGGAATAGGATAAGGGTTGATGGTGGATTTATTTGGGATGTATCTTAAGGCTTATGGAGTCAAAACCCTTAGGGAAACAAGCACCCATCTTCCATAGTCAAAATAAGAACTCATATTTATTCTTTGTGATGTATTGATTGATTAGGGTGACCACATCAAAGAAGGGTGAGACTAATTTCATGGGGTTAGGTATTGTTTTGGGGTGATTGAGATCAAGGTTAGAAGGTAGGTGGGAACTTAATTATAGTTCTCAAAAAAGGACTTCATCCCTATTGACTAGGATGTATTGGTCTACAAGAACTAGGTCCAAATCCATGGGGAAAGATGGATAATGATGTGAAGGTAGACTAAGGATTGTTTGACTAAAATAAGTCCAAAGGACTGAGCTCATATGATAGGTGATGATGATGATTGGGATGATGGATTAAAATATGATTGGGATGATGGATGTCTATGAGAAGATGTCAGGATAATAGTATAATAGGTGTTAATGACCTATCAATAGTGCCTAGTAGTCAAGCTAGCAAAACAGATAGTGATGGGTGCTTGGATTCAAACTAGCAAGATGATAATATGATGGGTGCTAGTTATGAATAGTCAAGGATGATAGAGATGAGATTGATGATGATGGGTTTGCTAGATTGAGACCAACAAAGTGATAAGATGCTAACAATATATTGACTAGGTATGAGATCAGATCGAATGATAGTGGACTAAGATGATATGATTATGTGGATAATAAGACTAACTCAAGAGCCTTAGATCAATTAACTCAAGATGAGATGGGATATGATGATGTGATAAAGGTAATGAGATAAGGACAAATATAGATAGGGGATGATGAAATGATAAAGGGGAAATGAAAGGTGGATGGTTTAGACCTAGATATGACCTAAGAAGCCAATTAGGAAAAGATAAGATGAGGTTAAACTATATGGGTGATAAAGGACAAGGTCAACACAAATGATGATGGGCTAAATTGGACTTGGGGTATGATATGAATGATGAAATGTGATTAGGATAGGTGATGGGGTATGACCAGGATGGGATGAAGACAAGATAGTATGGGATGTGTAAAAGGATGTACAAAATGATAATATATATACAAGGGGATGATGATGATAAGGTATGAAAGGATACACAATATTAACAAAGTATGTACAAGATGGGGTGACTAAGATAAAGATGTATAAGAAGAGATGATTAGGATATGTGTATGATGAGGTATGAATAATGATGAGTGAATATGGTTATACTATGAGGGGATGGAGATAAGATGGGGTAGATGGGATATAGACAATAGGTACAAGATGATGATTAAGATATGTAAGTGGATGAGGTGATGAGTATATATAGTTAGATTAGGAGGTGATGGATAAAAAATGGTGATGGGGGATGATAATAATATAGTATGACAAGGATGGGGATATGACTTATGATGAGGGTATATGGTTATACTAGGATGGAATATAAACAAGATGAGGGGTGGGATAAGGATATAAGATGATAAGGTGTGAGTGATTAGGATAGGCTAGTGTTAGAGTGATGACAAATAATGAATGGAGATGGTTTGAATAGGATGGGATTGAAATAATATGATGATAGGATAAGATAATGAAAAGGATAATGGGATGATGATAAGGATGTATAAGGTACAAAGATATATGTATATGGAGATAATGAGCTAGGGATATACAAGACCAGATGTAGGTAATATGGGTATGATAAATGATGGGTGGATCAAGATGATGGGGTTATGATCAAGGATATGTGATATAGTGGGAATAAGAAGGGATGAAGGATGTACAATGGGATGAGGATAATGATGTATAAGAAAATAATGAAAAGAGGATGATGACAAGATGATGATGTGGTAAGGATATACAAAGACAAATATGTCAAGGATATATAAATGGGATGATGACAAGATGATGATGTGGTAAGGATATACAAAGACAAATATGTCAAGGATATATAAATGGGATGATGATAGTTATGGATGATATAATTTGATATGTGTGAAGGACCTAGATAGGTATAGATAGGTAAAATTCTAACTCAATTCACAAATATTATAATTTTATCACAACACACACTGAAGAAAGCAAGACATAATCTCTATTATTAGTAAACTGATAGGTGTGTAACTTGATGCCTACACTATCCAATGGCTTCACAGGTGAGGTTGTAGTCTGGTGATATGTTATAGAATTTACTAAACCTTCTCAACCCTACTTGCACATGATGGATAATTTTGATCTAATAATAACTCCTAAAGTGGTACACCTGCTATAGTTGAATGCTCCTATGCTATGTATACACAGGCTATCTAGGTGCATCCCCTATATACATGAAGTTATGTTAGGGCCCAATTCCATGTAGGATGTTATATAATTTCATTAGGTCTTGGATTCTAATCACACATCATTCCATAAAAACCTTTATGGGGAATTTTGCTCAGGCCATAGTGATAGTTGTCTTAATATTTAGACTCTATCAAAACATGGAGTTTGAGAAGTGCATGGTGATGAAATTTACGTCACCAACCCCATGTAATAGAAAAATAGAAGGGGTTTATAGGTATTTTATGATCTCCAAATAATCACTATAATGATATAAGGGAGAGATCATACACCAACCTTAACCCCAAGAAATAAATAAGCAAATAAAAAGATTATTTTACCAATTAAATTAAGATGTGTGATCTATATATAAGAAGAAAAGTCAAGAATATATAAGTAGACAATATATACAAATAAAAAGATGATTAAAAATGATATATACAAGACAAAACTAATTAAAATTAAAAATTATTTTTGAAGTGCCAGAAGGAATCTTTGACAAGCGATTTGTAAACACACGGTTAGTAGTTTAGGTGGCACTCAAAAAGAGATGACCTTCAAGATAAGGATTAGTAGTTTGGTTGATAATATTAAAGGGAAACCTATAAAATAAAATGTTAGACCCAAAATATGAATTAAAAAAAGATGGTGTTAGTAAGACAAAATAACCCCTACAAGAAAAAAGATGTTAGTTCACTAGGCCTTAAGAAAAACACCCTAAAAAATCATGATTTGGATTTATAATTTCCTTGTGGTGAGAGGAACACAACACAGGGGTTTGGGAGTGGAATACCCTAGAGGGATTAAGGTTAAATGTAATTTTGGCTTTGTATGTGGCTTGAAAATACTAAAAATTCAAAAAAAATGACTCAAAAATGCATTCAAAAGGAAAAAAATTCAATGCAAAATTGCAACTACATAGTGTAAAATCATAATTGAGGGGATAAAATCATAGATTTTGAGCTGAGATATTATTTTAGTTATCTTGATTTTTATTTTAAACTATAAAAACATGATTGTTTAGATAATACCATGACTAAAATAGACAAAATCACTATTAACTATAAATCAATAGTGGTAATTTTGTCATAAACCATAAAATTGTGACTAAAAGTGATAAAATCATGACTGTCAACAACTCGAGAGTTGAAATATTATTAAAGATGAAAAAAATTATAGATTTATATATATGATAGAGACAAAGATTTATGTAGGTTATGATAGATTATTCAGATATTAAGTATGTCTATTACATGATCATTAATGTTAGATTAAAGTTTTATTATGATATAACAAAATTTGATTCAAGATGAGATGATTAATGAAAATGGAACAAATCCAAAAAAAATTTACAAAATATAGAGATAAAATTAGTTAAATATTGTTCTAGATATGTTATGTATGATCTGGGAATGAATAATAGATAAAACATGAATCAAAATGACAAAATTTGCAAAGTTGTGACTAGGATTACAATACCACAATTTACAAAGACAATATCACAACTCTAAGAAGTTCAAGATTTGTGGGTTTATTAAAAATATAGAAAGGGGTAAGGAATGTGTTTTCCTATGTCCTTAATTGATTACCCTTTCCTTGGATTCTTTCCCTATTGGCCCTGAACATCACAGAGATTATACAGAAGACAAAATCCTTGGTGAAAAAACTAGGGTTAGTTAATGGATATGAATTTAAAGGATAAAAAACCCAAAAGGATTATATGGAATACCTATATTGATAATATAAAGTCCCTATAGAGACACAAAATGTTACAATATACCTTATTTATTGATAGAGGCCAATAGTTAATGATTTTATAGAAAACTACAATTTCACAACTATCATTAACAATATCATTATTTGTAAGACAATGTTGTGATTAGGAGAGTCATGGTATTGTCTAGAGATGAAGACCTACAAAAATAGACTGTTAATAGTTTACAAAATCATAATTGGGTAAAGCAAATTCATGACTTGATCATCAATATAGCTAATCAAGAGTCACAATGTTGTTGAAGTGGTAAAAACCTAGATGGCTAAGATAGACAATTAGTGATTAAATTGATAATTAAGATAAAACCATGATTTATGGGGTCAATATCATGACCAAATAGGATAATGTTGTGATTACTAGTGCAATGTCACAACTACAACCTACACCCATAAAATTTCAAAAATTCCAAGATTTCTTTGGTCCAGTTGACCTTATAAGTTATCAAAAACATAACTAACAAGAAAAATAGATTAATTGGGAGTAGCTAGTGTAGTCCTACCATGGTCACCAAAATATAGATGAGATTTTATCTCTATATAGATTTAATAATGCAAACTACAAACTTAAATATCAACCACTAGGTAAGATGATAAAGCCATTAGAATATAAATACCATTAGATGAATGCAACATTCAATCCTAAATTAAAATCCTAAATCCTAAGTGATTTACATCATTATTAAACAAAATAGAAAAGATAAGAGGATTGGGATGAATTTACCTTAGACTTAGATTGACATGTATGCTTGGTCAAAAGGATTTTGATGATGGATTCAATGAATTCTTGGACAAGAATTAGATATGAAAATTCAAGTTAACATCCATGGAGGAGGATCCTTGCCTATATATATTTAGGATGGAACATCAAGGGTTGATATTCAAAGTTGGATGAGGAGATTTAATGGATATGGATTATTTAAGTAATATTAAAATCCTTAGAAGTCTCCAGTTTAAAGACTTCTAGATACTTGAAGGAGATTATCCATAACTTAGGGATAATGGAGGATTAGGTAGGGGTTAGATAGGGATTTGGTAGGTGATTAGGGTTTAAGGATGTAGGAAAGGTTAGGATGTAGGTTAGTAGGTGGGTAGGTGGGGTTATGGGAATTTAAAATTCCCATATAATAAATAACTAGGACTAGTTTAGGATAATAGGGATTAAGAAGAATTAGTGAAGGAGTGAGATTGGGTAAGGTTAGTGAATTTAGGATAATATAATGGGGATATTAGATAAATGTTTAGGAAAGGGGGATAAATTAGAATAAAATGGGATTATCATAATTAATGTTGAATAATAGGAATATTAGTGATATTAATGAGGTGAGAAATTTTAGATGCATGAAACCTTTGTCATTGATTATAATTTACTTTAGGTAATTAAATACCTTAGACATAGACTATTTTTGAGATTTTCAGTTACCTTTACCACTGATTATAACTGTCTTTGGGAAAATCACTATCTTTGTTATACTAGTTTTGTGTATTTATTATATGTTTGCCTAGTTTAGTTATTTTACCCTTTGGGCCTCTTTGAATAGAGACAATTTTTTTTTTTTTGGAAATCATTTATTTTCTACCTTTAGACATTTGTTTTTCATGAAACCTAATCATAGATCTGAACATGCCTCGTTATACACGTAGCGGGGGACTATGCACAATCCAAACTATGAGAAATTTGTGACTAGTGAACTTTTTATTCAAGATTCATATGGTGATGAATAACTTATTATATGGATCCCTATACACCTTATAATATTCCATATGTTTAACAAAGGTAAGATCCACTAGCACAGTGTTTGGTGAGTGTACATTCCTATCCATGCCAAGAAGAAGATAAAATAGAGCAATACCTTTCTCAAGTGATGCCTTTTGTAGAACAAATCCAACAACAAGAGCCTTACTAATTTAAGACACCAATATAAAAAAATTATGACCCATACTTTTTTATCACCATTTGTTAGAGAACAAATATCAAATTCTATTTAGGGCTATTGAAGTAGGATCCAAGTTCCTACTAGACTTCCCACATGAAAGTTTGACTAGTTTGATTAGAACCCCTAGTAATGTGCCTCTAAACTAATATTTTTAATAGTTGTAAACTAGTTACAATAAAATTTAGTCTAAATTCCATAATAAATCCAAAGTGTACTTGTAAAAGGGAAAGGTCATATAGATGATCAATTGAAACATGTACAATAAGCATACTAAAATTACCTTAGCCTAACTCATAATTTTAATGTAATGGTTGTTTCAAACACACCACTCATAGATCTCACTCCATAAATAAGGACATAAATATATGTTTTAGGATATACAAATCGAAACATAGACCCCTTTATCGAAAGCATACTAGTTGGTGACATGTTTAGTGTCCCAATTTCAATAGATGAAACTTCTACTCAAATAGAACACCTCACTAAAAATGTTGTGGATAACATGCAAGTGCACTCTAATTTAAAAAAAATTGGGTCTAATTTACCACAAAATAACACACAACATACTCCTTTAACCAATTCCATAAGTGGATTGTAACAACATGGGATAGGCATGGCTATTTATAAAACATAGCAAGCCACCTACACTCCTCAACCAATTGCTTCCTCAAGTATACAGTAGGGGAAATGAGCCAAAAATAAGAAAAAAACTTACCACCTCAATAAGTGTAGGACACTACACTACCTCAATAGGTGAAAATAAATTTTATGTCACCAATATACATCAATAATCACAAACATTTCCTAATCCATAATGTGTTTCTATTGGTTAAAAAGTGCTAGTTGGTTAGCAAAAACAAATAGCAAACCCCCAAAAAGTGCCTATATAAAAATAGGTGTTTAATAAATAACAAGGCTATAATGTATAGTAGATACCAAAAAGTAATCAATAATTTCATTTCACACAATGAGTATCACACATACAACAAGGATCCAACTTACAACACCTTCAATAGTAGGGTTATAGTTAGCAATGTGTTCCTTTTATACAATAGGGTTAAATGAGTGGATGACAAGTTCCCACCCAAACCCAATAATACTAATACATTCCATAGAGCCAAATGTCATTATCACAATCATAATTATCTAGCTAAGGCTATATATTTAACCCAAACTATAATTTTTTCCAATAGTAGCATATTATGTATCAATAATATAATCCCAATGCATAGCTATGTATACTTGGTTATTAAAATAATAAAATAAACATTTTTTAGTATGTTGTTCCAACCTACCCTGATAAAGGTAATCCACCTTTGACTATGCAACCCCAATAATAACATGTCACTCCATTTGACTTCTTTTCCCAATATTTACAACAAATGAAGGATGTAATTCAAGCCATTCATATTGGAAAATAAATAAAGAAGTTCAAGCTAGATGAAATATGCTTGTATCTATTCAACATGGATTAATTTCAAATACCATTTCTACCAGGTTATGAGCCACCTAAATTTTAAAAATACAAGGGTAAAAGTGACCCAAAATAGCATATAAAATAATTCTTTGTTGTATGACAACTAGTGGCATATAGTGACATATATTTGCTTCTTCTCTTTCCAAGAAGTCTATCCAGACAAGACTTGGAATGGCTTTTGAAATTACCAAAGAATTTTGTACCTAAATTTGATGATATTTATGAGAAGTTCATATAAAAATTTTCATATGATATCAAGAAAAAGATTACAGTTGTGGACTTGGGCCAAGAAAATTATAATGATGGTGAAAGCTTTGCTTCTTTCTTACACTGATGGAGAGTACTAGTAAGTTGGTGCACTCATAATTTTACAAATAAACAATTGGTTTTGATATTTATTAGGATCTTACATAGTGAGATATTTTACCATCTCAAGCTGTAATATGATCATATGTTTGAATAGTTTATTAAGAAAGGGATACATATTGAGAAGGCCCTTGTTAACAATGGGATCATCAATCTATCTTCTTCCAACTAGATCTAAAACCAACATCAAAGCCAACAAAACTATAACCAAAGACAAAACCATAAATAAAACCCTATTTAAATAACAACTTCAATGCCACCTCAAGATAATAATAATGAAAGAACAAAGTCCTAAAATTACAATAAGAATGTTTTTGGAAATAGGGTCACTGGATCATGTCATATATAAATGTTACAAACACTATTTGTCCATTTAACTCTACCCATTTAGTAGCCATAACCCCCATACATTCAGCCAAGGCCTCCAAAAAAACCAACAAAAAAATAAAGTCCAATTGTAATCCCCTCTTACAAAGAGAAGACTATCCATTTATAGATAATTTAGTGACCTCAAGGAGCTTATTGATTTTGTATTCTAAAAATTGGCTAAAATACATATGATTAGCTATTCAATAATGAAGCCATTTCCTAAAGGAATTTATTTTCTTAAATAGTAAAAGGGACATTAATTTTATGAGTATCATCATGTCATGGGACATTCCATATGATGGTGTATCCAAACTAAGGCATATGATTGAGAATATGTTAGAAAATGGAGATATATAATGAGATACTGATGCTCCTACAAATCATAACTTGGGAATCTATTAGAATCCATTCCCCCAACATAATAATAACAAAAATCAACAACATTACCAAAAAAAAAATAGTAAATAACTTGACCCCAAAATCAACAACAATAATGCCAACCATAATAACAATAGTGGAATGGTCAAAACCAATGGAAAACTAGACAAACCAATGAAGAAGGCCATCATGCCATCATGTAAACCTATCACAATGTTGTAGTGGATGTCTTAAGTGATCATGTTGCTACTATTACCATTAATACCTAACCACATAAAAACAGATGAATACCTTCACCCAATAATGTTTATCAACCAAATAGTGCCTACTAACCCCTTACATCATTAATATTTCCTCAGACTATGTTAGTATCCAGGATCAACACTACATGAGAATTACCATTTTATGCCCTATTGCCTCCCTAGACAACTACCAAAGATAAGTACTAGATCAAGATTGCAAAATAAAAACTCAACAAGGAAAGATTTCTATCAAAGGATCATAGCCAAATTCCATGAATGAGCCTATTTAGACCTCAATGCCTATTAAAAACAAGCTAAATGCTAAAACTGAAGGGAAGACCTATGATATTATATAAAAACTAAAGAAGACACCTAGAGAAATATCCATCATAGATTTGCTATATACATATAACATCCACAAATATATAATAAATGAATACTTAAGCCAATCCCTCATACCCAATGACATCACTCCAGATAATTTTCAAGCTATGATAGTATACTTGGCCCCTAGCCAATGTCTTACCTTTGACCAAAATGACATGTGATCCTTAGGCCCATTACATAATAACCTATTGTACATTGAGGTTAGTATAAGGAACAATAAAGTTAAACGCATCATTGTTGACAATGGTTCAAGCCTTAATATTATGTCCTTAAATTTGATCAAAAGTCTCAGATACATAACTGACCTACATCTTGATACCATTGTTATCAAGGAATACGGTAACAAGGAATAGGAATCTCAAGGAACCATTAGCTTGCTAATGGCCATTGGGATTTGACCCATGAGACTCTATGCCATATTTTGGACATGGAATTATATTACAATCTATTATTGGGTTGACCCTAAATCCATGAAATTAGGGCCATACTTTCCACATTGCATAAGTGTATAAAATTTCCTCATTTAAGGATGAAAGTGACTTTACTAGTATATCTCTAACCATATTGGTATTGTAAATGTCTTGAGGCCAAATACAAGTTCTATAACTATCAATTTGGCATGAATTCTATGCCTAAATTTGATGAAGGAAGAATAAAAAAAACTCAAATCCATTGAATCAGGGCTAGAAACAAATTACATTGACCCAAATAGCATAGATTCTACCTCATCTATGCCTCCACCAAACATTTCCAATCAATTTTATATATCTAAAAAGGTATCAGAGACTATGGTACCCATGACTCCTATATTTCTAAGTTGCCATAGAGTCCTAAATATTATGGGAGACCCAAGGCTATAATCACTCACATGGAGTGGCAAACCAAGGGAAAATATCATCTGAACAAACCCATTATTTTCAAACTAGCCTCTATCCTAGAATAGGACCCCCTAACTAAATATGATTCATGTATTTATAAAGATGAGTTAGCTAACTATTACCAAAGTGTAAAGTATCTTACTCATAAATAGATTATGGATCACCTAACTTATGAAGACAGAGGCCTAGGGATACATTAGTAAGGAATGATTGAGCCTATTTTAATGACCAAGTATAAGGGAATCCATGGTATTGGATTTAATCTGATTGGGGATGACCCTGCATGCCTTATTTAGGTTCCAACACCAATGAATAGAAAATATGATGTTGGCAATGATGAAGGGTCTAATTATAGCATCTACATTGACCTTTGTAATATGAACATATTTAACCCCTATGCCATTTATACCATTAACCTTATTTATCACCCTTCACCTCTTACCCTCTATCACCCAAAGGTGATAGACTAGGACCAAAAAGATTCAACAATGCCATTGAACAAGTTTGAAAATGATGAGGCCATATGCAAATTTTTTGGATTGAGGAATCACATTCCTCTAGGAGATCACAAGAAAGGATTTTTTATCAGATTAGATCCTACTACCTACTTTAGAAAGCATGCAAAATTTTTTGGCAAAAAACAAAAATAAAATCAAACATTGATGTCTAAAAGTGAAAATCTTTTTAAGGCACTTTCTAACCAGGGTAAAAGTAAATAAAAAGGCAAGTCTCTTGGTGAAACCCCATTTTTAGGCACCACAAATGGGGATGTTCACTCCTCCTCACCTAAAACACATGAGACAAATAGTATAAAGCTTATTTATGGATTAGATATTAGTACTAAGGAGAATCAAGACTTTGTTTAGATTGTTCAAGAGTTTGTTGAATTATTTATCACATGGCCTTTACTAGCATTAAGATATTCTAATTCATCTTCTTTAGGAGAATTAGATGAACCAGTGCATCTAGAGGAATTTTCCATTATCAATCAGTTTACCCCCTTGCTAATTATTTTAGAAGATGGTTATCCAATTATTATGGAGGAAACTTCTAAATTTGATTTTAGGATACTAGATGACACAAAGTGGATCAAACTAGGTGTGTCCCTCACTAAGGAGGAATGTAAAGTTTTTATACAACTCTTCTAAGGGAGTTTATTGACATATTTGCATGGGCATTCAAACATGCCAGGTTCAGACCTTACCTTGGTTATGCACCATATTGTTATACATCTTGATGTTAAACTAATTAAGTAAAAGATATGAAAAATGTATCTTCATATTGTGGTTTTAGTCAAGAAAGAGTTGGATAAATACTTAGATACGAGGTGCATTCCATCGATTGACTATTTAGAGTGGATTTATAACATTGTGATAGTATGTAAGAAACTAGAGGGTATTAGATTCTACACTAATTTTAGGGATATTAACAAAGCCTACTTGAAAAAATATATTCCTTTTCTAAACATTACTCAATGGCTGAATATGAAATTCTTTCTCTTATGGATGGATTTTCAAGATATAACTAGATCATAATTACACTAAAAGAAAAACATAAGGTAATGTTCCCCACTATATGGGTAATGTTTTTTATCAAGTGATTCTATTTGAACTCAATAATATAAAATACACTTACCAATGATCCATGACAATGATTTCCCATGATATGATGCACGTCATTATTAAGGACTATGTTGATGACATCCTAGGTAAATCAAAGACCCATGTTAACCATCCAACTGTGCTTCAAATAATATTTTAGAGACCTCAAGAGTAAAATGTTATTTTAAATATTAATAAGTGTTTATTTGGTGTAAATTCTATAAAAAATTTAGGCTTCATTATCTATCATAGGGGCATTGAAGTTGATCCAGCTAAATTCTGAGACATTACTAAAATACTACTACCATCTACCTTGAAGAAGCTCCACAATTTACAGGTCAAGATCTAGTCAATCCAATGCTTCATATCATAGTTGACCAAAAAATGCCATCTATTTACACACTTGTTGAATAAATTCATTAATTTATCTTGGAATGAAGACTTAAATAAAGCATTTGAACATCTTAAGGAATATTTGGCTAATCCACCTATTTTATTGCCACTCATGCTGAACAAACCATTGTTACTTTACCTGTCAGCAACTAATAATGCCTTGGGGGAACTTTTGGAAAAACATGATGAATAGGGTAAAGATCACATTGTGTATTATTTAAGCATAACATTGGTCATGCATAATTATAATTATACACCAATCAAAAAACCTTGTTTAACTATGGTTTTCATCCTAAAAGTTGCATCATTCCATGCTAAATAATAATACCATTGATATTGCTAAAGTATATCCACTCAAGTATCTACTTTATAAAATATATTTATAGGGATGCATGACAAAATAGATCATGCTTTTGAGTGAGTTTGAAGTTGAATATTCCAATCAAAAGGCCATTAAGGGATAAGTACTCACAGTTTAGCTTGTAGAAGCTCCTCTTCACAATACTTAATCCCTTACATTTGGATTTCCAAATGAATCCATTATGACTCTAACTAAATAAGAATAACCTCCTAAGGTATAATAATGGAAAGTGTACTTTAATAGTTCCTTCACTACATGTGGATTAGGTGCTACAATATTATTTATCACACTACAAGGAGATATAATTCCTAAGTCCTTTCACATTATTTTTCCCTATACCAACAACATTGATGAATATGAAACACTCATTAAAGGGATTTTTTGAGTAATATAGTGGAACATCCAACATTTACTAGTTCACAGTGATTCTTAAATAATCATAAATTAGGTAACTAACTAGTACCAGATGAAAGATGAGAAGTTGGTACCCTATAAAGTTATAGTTTATAGTCTCAAGTAGCAAATTACCAACATTTATTTTGAAAAAATAACTCAAGTCATTAATAAAATAATAGATTCCATGGCCACCATTGGTTCCATGATTTATATTACATACAGAGCCATGGATTATTAATTTATTGTTGAACATCTCTTAAATCCAATATATGAACAATCAACCATCAAGATAGTTTACAATATTGTTGTTCCTATGTATCTATGGTATTCTAACATATATTCCTATCTCCAAGACTAGATTATTCCACATAAATTATCATGTAAAAAAAAAAAAAAAAACTATCATCCATAAAGCCTATTTTTATACCTTACTCAGACCAACCTTGTATTGTATAAGTTATGATGGAACTCTACTTCATTGTTTAACTTTAGTAAAATATAGATTAATGTTGAGGGAAGTTCATAAAGGAGTTTTTGGACCCCACACTAATGGGGAAATATTAGTCAATAAACTACTATGTATGGTTTATTACTAGTCAAATATGGAAATAGATGTAGTTGCATACATGAAGAGATGTGTAAAGTGTTAGAAACATGCTAATCTAATTCATGCTCTAGCCAAGATGCTCAATCCACTGACAACACCATGGCCATTATCAATATGGGGACTTGACCTTATAAGCAAGATAAATACTACATCCTTAGATGGACATAAACATGTCTTTACTATTATAAAATATTTCATTAAGTGGGTGGAAGTTAATCCCCTCACGTAACTAGTAAGTAAATATCCAAATTCATATTGAACCATCTCATTTGCCATTATGGTATCCCCTCAAACATTCTATCATATAATGGAGGATCATTTAAAAAACTATGTGAAAGCACTTTATACCCAATATTATATAAAAAAAATTCTCTATCGCCTACTACCTATAAGGCAACAACCAAGTTGAGGCATCTAATAAGACCATTGTCAATATTCTAAAGAATATTGTCAATGATGTAGTCATAATTAGCATTTGAAGATAATTAATTCCATTTGATCATATCGTTCCACATTCTATACTCCAATAGGAGTTACCCTATGCTTATTTGTTTAAGACACTGAGGCCATTATTCTTGTCAAGGTCAAATTTACTTCTCTTCATATTTCACTATAACATATCATTGATGATGAGGGATATAAAGTAGCTCACTTTCAAGAGCTAGAATTTATAGATGAAAAGTGCATGTCCACCTTGAATAACCTTTAGGAATATCAAAACAAATTATGAGGCCACTATAATCAGCATGTTAAGCATCATGAATTCATGCTTGGTAACCTTATGTTAAAATAAAATTAGAAGAATGTCAATGCCAAGACAAAGAATAAATGAAAGTTCCAACCTAACTAGTTAGGGCCTTATGTAGTAATTCCTAACTACGGTTTGGGAGCATACAGTTTTACCATACCAAAAGGAGATGAACTTGATGAACCAATTAACATAATACACCTTAAACATTTTTACACTTGAAGGATTCAAATTATTGTCTTCAAGGATCATTTAAATTATGCCACATTATTTCTATTATTTGTACCATACCCTTACCATTCTACCATGCCATCAACTCTTTGCCAACTAGTTATTTATACCCAACCCCAACTATCTCATTTGACCTTGGTTTTGATTCATTTGTATTTTAGGAATGTCTAGTGGTTGATGATAAATTCAATTCCAGTAGTTGTTTTAAAATTAAACATTTGAATAATAGTATATGAAAGCAATATGATAGTGGTCCTGGCAAATGCATCCTTCATTTGTTGTTACATTCACTACTCATGCTACTCATTATAACTACCTACGAGTAAATTAGTATAGTTGACCCATGTCATTATTTCCTAATTATAACCACCTTTGGGGAAATTAGGAGAAACACATTTACCATGCATTATCACATCACCTTGACCTCACTGTTTCCATTTTCCTTGCCATTTTCCTATACCTAAACTTGTTGGTTCTTAGTCAAATGGATTTTGTGTAGGTGAAACTATAGTGACTTAGGTTCCTATGGGACTATGTAGGAAGCACTCAATTTATGTTGAGGTTAGTTAAATCACCCCTTTCCATAATTTCACCATTTTATGAGCATGTTTAAGCTATTATCTCACCATTTTATGAGTTAGGACATGTTGTATCTTGTAATTCTCCATTGAGTTGAGATACCAAAAACAACAAAACATTAGGAACCTTTCCCTAAATTTTAATGTTTTAGGTGTAACTATAGTGACTTGAGGTCCTATAGGACTATGTAAGTAATGATCTATTTATGTTGAGGTCATCTCATTCACCCCTTTGCCATGCTTTCACCATTTTTAGAGAATTTTTAAATTCATATGCTCTCACCATTTTATGATTTGGACCATGTTGTATCTCATAATTCTCTATTGAGTTGAGATACTAAAAATACCAAAAAATTGGAAACATTCCATCACTATATGCATAACTACAATAATTTGAGGTCCATTTGGATTATGTAGGTAGTACTCAGTATCTTCTAAGGTTAGTTTGACCACCCTTATTTGAACACTCTTTCTATTTTACAAGCAATTTAAATTTGAACACTCTCACCATTGTATGATCACCCTAAGCCACACACTCACAATTTTTTGCATTTGACCATTATATTTATTAATTCTCTATTGAGTTGAGACAACTAGAAAATTCTAAAAACATTTTCAAAAGACCTAAGAAAATCCTAAAAATCACAAAATCATGAAAATTGTCTTAGAATTTCCATGCAAGATATAAATTTGTCAAAATTTTCTAAGATGGAATTTCTTACCTATCTAGATTCATTTCTATATCACCTTGGTCTTTTTTCCTCCCATTTTTGGGAGAAATACATTAGCTTGAGGTCTAAATGGATTATTTAGGTAACACTTGGATACATTGGGTATCTTAGGATAGCTTGATTGTCTTCCTTTCCTTTATGATTGCTTCTTTTCCTTAAGGATTATAGGAATCCTAACTATTTCACAAGTAACCACTTGTTTTTTAGTTTCCCCATGCTTATTGGCCTTAGCCGTACACTCTCTCCATTTTATGAGTTGATATTATGAGTACTATGCATTCAAAATTGATGCAATTAGGACCACTTAACCTTTCTTATGCTCTCACTATTTTATGAGAAATTTCTATTTGAATGCTCTTTCCATTTTATGAGAAACCATTTCCAATAATCTCATCATTTTTCAAGCTCATTCTCATTCCAAGCCATAGATTTGGTAGACACTATGAATTACCAATATAATTCATTAGAGGATGTTTGTCTCATGAATTTTAGTGTGGTTTTAGCTTAAACCATGTTATTGTACTAGTATGAGTTTTTATGTTGATGATTTCATGATTGTGAATGTCATCCCCCTCTTTTCCTATCCACTCACCATTTTACGAGATCATTCCCATTTTCCTATACAAGTCAATCATGTTTTCTTATAGTTAATTTTATTCTATCCCACTACATTTAGCTTGAAGTTCATGTTGGACCTTGTGTCCATAAAATTATGTAGGCAACATCCACTTGCCTAGTGCATCTAGAGTCATATCAGATACCCCTTCCTTTTATTCTATTCCCTCAATTTTGTTTATTTGTGTCATTGTCTCCTATAACCTAAGGGCAATGTTTGTCATCATGTTTGTGTTATTTCTCCTTATAGCTTAGGGACAAATATTTATTGTCGTACCCTTTGTTGTTGTTCCCTACAGCCTAGGGGAAACCTTGTGTATTTTATTATGGTGTTATTTTACTTGTGTCATTATTATGTAACTTAGGGATCAACCTATCACCAAGAGCAATACCTTTATTACACATGCACAAACACTTTGTATTCTATTTATACTAACATTGTGATTAACATTGTTTGTATATTTTGTTTGAGTTGCTTGATTAGTTATTTGTATATTATCATTTGTTTAGCTTAGTTTGTTTGTTTGCCTTTGTGTGTTTAGAATAGTTTGTTTATTAGGCTTTTATTTACTTTGGTTTTTTTATATGTTTATTTATTTTGTTTGTATAAATTGATTTTTGTTTGTTAATCTATAGAGCCTTGTTTGTTTTTTCATTTGTATAACTTTATTTATATTATCTAATTTTGTTTGTTTTATCCTATTTTTTGGTCTTGTTTTGCATGTTTAGTTTGTTTATTTTGTGTTTTTTATTTGAGTTTTGTTTATCTTGCCTTATTTGTTTATTTTTTCTATTTGTTTATTTGTTTTGTTTGTTTGTTTATTTAATTATTGTTTATTTGTCAATTTTAATTTTTTATTATTTGTTGCCTTTTTGTTTCTCTATTATTGTGGGGATATTAATTTTCTACACTTAAGTATTGACTATCCATATCTTATACTTAGGTTGAGAATGTTCATATTTAGTATTCCATTTGGTTTATTTATTATATATACACTTGGAATTTTTATTTATTATATTTAAACTTGGGATTTGATTGTTCATCTATTATTCCTAGGTTGTTTATATTTACATTTAAAATAATTTTTCCATGCTTAGGGTATATATTGTCATTATAGTTGTTCATAACTATGATGCATAATATCATAAACTACAATAAAAATTAGGCATGTGGAGACTATTAGATCAATCTAATGGCAACACTTATCTAAGATCAAAAACTAGCCAAATACCTTAACACATGCCTGAATCCAATGAGTAATAAATAGATAAAAATGATTAATTATGTGTTTATATAGACATGAATCTCTAAATAAGCATACATATAAGTCAAAAATAAATAAATAGATCGTACATAGGAATAAACATCAAAAATGTTAAACATCCATATACTAAACAATGTTAAACATTAGATCAACATAAACATGACATTGTATATATATCAATGTAATATCATATAGATGTAAATCAAGCTTAAAGGACCTAAAACTAAATGTAAATATATATCAAATGTCATAATACATAAAATATATAGACATATCATAATGGTGTCTCAAAATACATTAATATGGTGATACAAAAAGTACAATGCCAAAATACCAAGATGCCTATGATCAACCCTGGCTCTATGTGTCCATGAGACCTATCACTAGAGTTAGACTTGGTGGCCTTGGTAGTCCTAGTGGTGGTGGTCATGGATGATGAATTTAATACCTTGAATTACTTATATATTTCTCCTAATATGAGGTTAAATAGATCTTATAACTACTCTCTATGCATCTTAGACCTTAAATGAAGAAAACTACTAGTCCTTGGAAACTATCATCACATAGGATCTATAGTAATACAAGGCCTCATCCTTATATTAAAGGATTTCAAGTATTATCTCAAAAAATATAACCTATGTACTACTCTACAAGCATCATACCACTCTCACCTAAGCCTATCAACATCAACCAATACCTGATCCCTCTAATTGATGGCATGATCCCTCTCACTAATGACATGATCCCTCTCTATAGTGATCTAAGCTGACACCTATACCATCCTAGAAATATCATCCTTAAATCAAGTAGTATATAAATAAAGGTGAGTCATATAATCATCATGCATATCTAGGTACTTTTTAAATCATCCACCTACCACTCTAAGATGATGATCTCCCTCACCCTGGCAGTGATCTCCTCATCTAACAAGTGTACATCTATACTTATTATAAATGTGATATAAGGATATTCTTAGCTTAAATCAACCTATTTATCTATAACACCTACCATTATAGAGTAAATAACCATCATAGTTTGGTTGTTATCACCTTTATCATCCCCATCACTATCTCTTCCATTATCTCCCCTACCACCCCCACCATCAAAGACATCATCATCATTGTCATCACCCTTATTGACTTTGCTACTATTCCAAGTAATCCCACTACCAATAGACATCTCAACCTCCATATCATCAATGTTTATAGGCATATTTCCCCATACCTACCCTAAAATTATAAGGCTTAAAAAGCACACCAGTACCCACCAATGAATATATGCCAGAGTAACCCCTACATCTACCACACCTCTAGCATAGGCCAAAACATCTCAAATAAATTGAGATATATCACAATGGCCACACCCCTATGAATGATATGAGTTTCCTGATTGATCTCCCATGTGATGTGTACAAACCATCTGGGCCCCTTAGGCACATCTTATGTGAATCAAAACTGATAGAGTACCCAATTAGGGTGGTATTCATTGATAATTTGAGACTATCTACCAATAATAAAATGCATGTTAGTCATGTAAGCCATATACCATTTATATTTTAACCATTGAAGTTAGTAAGTAAGGTATGGCCTATAGATGAAAAATGTGGGGTGAGATAGTTGAACATATAGTGATATAAACATATCTCCCCTTATTCCCATGCTTACCTACTCATGTATATGCCCAACCATATGGTGTTAGTTCCTCTAAGTCTCATACCTAATGCTAATCCATTGGTCACTTTTGAACCCTAAAATTTGAATAAGTATGATTCTATTTTTGGCACATGGCATTGAAGGACAATTATCCATTTTGATGAAAGTATAAACAAGGCATGGGAGGACCATGGCATATAGCTAACAGACATGGAAGTTGATGGCTACATAAGGGAAATGGTGTAGGAGACCCAGTGTGAGAGGACCTAGTCAAGGTATAATATGTCACAAGGTACCTAAGAATAGAGGACTCATAACCAAAGTAAAATACTAGGGGAGTGTATGGTAAGTATAGGATAAGGGATGCAGGAGTAGTTAAAAGAGAAACTCAAGTAGGACACTTCAACCCCACTAATTAGAGGTTTTTTACCAAATCATAAGGAATAAAACACTTGGCCATTAGAATATAACATAGAACAAGGATCCAGGGGTACAAAAGGGGCATAAAGAACCAAGTCTATAAGAACATATAATTTTAATAGCCATGACTCTCAATTTTTTGAGAGTTCATGTGCCATATATTCATGTTAGTTAGAAGTATGACACTTAGTCAAGGAAAAACATGTATAAAAACCCATATTATCATCATTTACAAAAATGGTCTTTTAGGAAATAAATATAAAAACTTTATCTTGTAATTAGTAAGCCATTAATAAGAATTCAGTGTTTACCATATTGTGTTATGGTTGATGAAATAATCTAAGTGTTCAATGATGTGTTTTATTTCCAAGTCATGGGTACTTTTTTCTTTTATCACTAGTCAATAATGGTAATCTCATTTATATTGGTAGTTATATCAGGGAAAATAAGGATAATAGTAGTATATCTATGGTATTAAATGAAATTTTAAAACTTGTGATTACAAAATATGAACAAACACACATTGTTCTTTAAAGCCTTCAAGAACCAGCCTCTCATTACACACTTTAGGTGAGCACATGAGAATCACCTCTCATATGATAGGGCCAATGTGCTAGCCTATTAGGGAGAATTTTTATCATCGAAGTAGAACTAACTAAAAGAAACCAACATATTAGTTTCATTGTTGGGACCCAAATTAATTAAAGCATAATTATGGGAAATGTTTGAGTGCATTACATTAGAGAATATTTAATAATGAGTTACTATTGTTGAAGAAAACTTTACAGTTCCATATCTTGAACCAGGAGTTTTTGCACAATAGTGGGTAGAGTAAAATTTATACATCTCTGTGTATGATTTTTTTTTTTCAAAGTCCCAGTTATCTTGTATTCTTGGACTATAGCATATGCTAAAGGATGGTCCAAAAGTCTTGAAAGAAGGAAACCTTAAACACTTGAATGGTAGAGGAGTTTAACATGAATTGGATTTTATTAGATGTGAGTAGTTAATTTTTGGTGGAGAGATATTCATAATAGCTACATTTTAGAATACATAGTGACCACCTATTCATGTCTTAAGGAATCAAAGTTACAATTTATATGAGATCCAAGGGGATGTTATCTCTCATTGTTTGCTTTAGTAATTAATAATATAATTGTTGACCTTGTATTGGAGACTCTACCCATAAAGGGCTAAAATATCTTGTGCATGAGTTGCATATTTGGGAGGGGAGACTAGACGTTGATTGAAGATTTTGGGTTCAACATGGTAGCAAGCCATCATGCATTATAGAATTGGAAGTATGATAAAGTTCAAAAAAGGTTCATAGGAGTTAGTGTCATAGGAAGAGATTTGGAAAACTCAAGGAATGTTGTGAAGAGTCATAGGGAGGTGGACATGCATGAAGAACTCATCACTTTAAGCTAAATTCTTTTCCACTTCTATTCTATGAAGGAGAACTGAGTTGGACTTAAAAAATAGAGGAAACAAGTATGAATCAACTAAGCTTATCCATCATAGTGCATGCTCATGCCTTTGAGTCAGATAATATATATACAAAATTAGGATCTAGATAATACAAAGTCAAAAATTGAACATGTATGGGAGATCAAAACTAGGCCATTAGGTGATCATCTAGAATCTACACTATCTTTCCCCTTTCAAGGGAATTATATGGCATATCTTGGGATGCTTGGTGGATCTATCCCTCAAGACCAAAATGCAAGCCTAAACTTGGGGAACCAACCCTCTACCAACCCCTCTTCCCATAGACACTACTATTAGAGGTGATAGAGGAGGATTAGGGGGAGGCGTAGGAGGAAACAAACCCCCTCATGGAATTAGATATGGATATTACTAGTAATGATGCACTAAACCATAACCCACCATTGTATACTATGAGATGCCATTACATTTACCTATATAAAGAGGGGTAGAGAATGTAGTTGAGCATGTCCATAAGTGTGAATTGATTTGGTAATCATGATGTATCAGGTCTTCTAAATGAAAGGCTACATAGTTTGAAACCAAACTTTTAGAGTGCATGCAAAAATGGTATTGCAAGTTTGACCCTCAATAAGCAATTGTTAACTATGACTAGCTCAAAGTAGCCTTCCTATAGGAATTTGATATTCCTAAGTTTGAGAAACAAAATATAGTGGTGTTTAAGGACATAAAATAAGGATTTACAGAGAGTATGCATGAGTATGATGTATGATTCGAAACATTGCTTTCTAAATTGTCATTTGAATTAAATTTTTCTCAACATGCATAATTGTTTATGGGAGGATTACTGTTACATTTCCATCAAACTTTACCACAAAGAACCTTCACCAGCATGTATGAGGCACTAGAAGCTACCCTCTATGATGAAGTAGTTGGAAGCATGGATATCAAGATTAGTCCCTTTATGGACGTACAAATAGAATCGATGGAATCAAAAATTGAAAATTTTATGGAAAATAATGCATATGAGACACACAGTGGTGTCTGGTGTATTAACTATGAAACTGAAGGGCACACAAGGAATAACTACCCATGTAAGAACATCTATGTAATATCCCCAACCAATAGGGACTGTAAAAAGACAAAAGCTATGATACCACTATAATATCCCCAACCAATAGGGACTATATAAAGACAAAAGCTTTGAATTGCTTTTCTATGTATTCTGATTTTTTGTATGAAATAAGAACAAATTGTATTTTTGCAAAATAATTTCCAAATAAATAAATAAATCACCATATAATCTCTTATTTATTCACTCAAACGATTACAATAGATGTCCTCTATCATGCATATATAATAATATTGAAATACGGTCTTAATAACTTGAGTATTCCACAAATTGGAAATAAACCCTAAATCTAGTCTATCTCAAGTTGTTGTGTTAAAAACACAGTCACCGTCATTGGTTATTCTGCCACTGTCAGTGGTATAACACTGTGAAAACTATCGATGTCAATCTCTGATGACCTGGGTTAGCTGATGTTGGTCGATATCCTGTCGATGTCAATTTTTGAGTCGATCGATGTCAATCATTGGACTACCGATGTCAGTTTCTATGCTTCCCACAGTGCTTTCTAGCCTGATGCAGAATGGTATAGATTTGTACAGATCTGTATGGATCCCGTACCAAAGCTAATGGAAAATAGTGTAGCCTGTATGTTGTAATCCAGATTTGAAGAAATATAGCCTAATATGAAAGATGTTTATTTTGAATAATTACTCAAATAAAACATAATGAAATAAATACCTGTTAAACTCTATGATAGCTTCTGTATGAAATTATCTCTCAAATTGGCAATAGATCAGTTGATATCTCACAACCTATGAATCGCACACACTGAAGAGTGGATGTTCTCTAATGCAAATGGAATCCTAGAACCCTTGGCTCAGTCTTCACAGAAGAATTCTTAGCAACAATCAATATCAATAATCTCATAATCTCATAATCATTCCCACTCTCTCCCATGAGAAACCCTTATACCCTCAAAAATATGTGCTTGCCCTAATTAGGGTTTCTTAAATTAGAATTAGGGTTTCTTAATTAAAAATAGGCCAAATAATTAATATTTGATTAAATCAATCAAATATTAATATCTCCCTCAATACATATCGAATCCTCAAACTGACTAAAGCTAGTGAATTAGGGAGTGATTCTGCACATGACCATACTAAAACAAGGGTGCCCCGCTACATGTCAAATATCTCTAAATAATAGGAGCTCAGGTAAACATGTTTGAAAAAGCTTGAATGAAAACCAACTATAGAAATTTTGCTAATCGAATCCAAGCCAAGCTCCATTATGACCCTTTATTCATCCTATTAGCCTACGAAGGTCACATAATAGGCTAATCATCAACTCTGATGATGTCCACTAAAAAAGGGGACATGACAATCCACCCTTCTTGAAATTGCTTATCCCCAAGCAATCGCTGAATGATAAACCAATCAATCCACCTAGATCCCAAATGTAGTCATGATCTAAATTGATGACAATCAACACAAGCTCCTAAAATATCCTCTGAAATATAACTAAGAAGAATCCACAATCAAACTGGTGAATGCAACTCAACCAATCTCTAAAATCACAACTACCCTGGATGTGTCGATACTGCAAGCTGTGTAACTTGCAATTACCACTTCCATCTACAAAAGATGGTGCCAATCCATTCCATAATGGATGATAAGGAATAGGTGCTGATCTACACCTGTGTGAAATCAAATCTTTGATCTCTAGATCAAAAGAGGAATAATGAGCATACCCCACTGTATAATGCCGATAGGAACCCCCAAACTCTACCACTGGCTCACCATCACTAAACTGGGAATTCACAGATGGCTCCAATCTCTGACTCTGAGTGGCTCTAGGCTGGATAGGACCCTGTGCAATCCTCTCAACAAACCCCACCTCAAAATCCCTGTAAGGTAGCATAGTAGAAAGGATCACTATAATCTTCCCACCCAATCTGCTAATAGCACTAGTACCTCAGATGAGAACACCTTCTATCACTTTATGTGAGTCCAAAAGAACACTTGTACTATCCATAAAATACTCCATAAATGATTTAGTGCAGTAAAAATTATACAAAGAAGCATCAACATACTCCCCCACACACCATAACTGATCCTTCTGTAAAGGTGGCACAACCAACTGTACCACACTATCATCTGTGTGAGAAGAATCAATCTGGAGACTCAACTCCATTGGTATCCCAAACTCATCAGGACCAGGTACTCCCAAATCCTGAACATGTGTATCAGCCCTAACAACATGTTCCTTAGCTACAACTGTAGGAATGTACTCACCAACAACACTCAATATACTAACCTCTGAGTATACCTCCATACTCTGAATGCCACCATCAGACTCATCCTCATCTAACTCTGAAGAAGCTGCTGCTGAAACTACCTCATCATCACAATCTCCAGCTCCCTCATCCTTTACAACTAACTGAGAGTCCAAATCCTAATGACTAAGCTCATCCACATGTCTCTCAGAATCTTGGTGAGCCACCTTCATTGCCTCTACCTTAGGCTCTGAAGCCTCTACCTTTGACTCCTCAGAACTATCCTACTATTTAAAATCTTCTGATTATGAATCCTCACAATACGCCCACATCATACGATTTGCCTTGCCCTTAGGCCTCAAAGGACAGTCATGATTGGCATCATATGGACCTTTGTAGTATAAGCAAAGCTTTTTCCTGCATAGATCATTAAGATCCTCTCGATCCAAAGGTGGTGTTGCTGGGTTGGCCTTTGAATCATTCTTAACAAATGTAGGCCATGTAGGCCTATCAACCATCCTATAATGGGTCAACTATGGTCTTTGATTAATAGTAGCACTCCTATTATTTCCTTGCTCCCCATTCTATTGAATAGGTGTGTTCATCCTCTTTACCATAGCAGTGAGTGCCTGTAGTGCCTAATTCATCTACTGCTGCCCTATCATCATAACATGGTAGAATTCTTTGGTGCCCTGATCATCATCATATCTATGTCCCCTGGGTGGGCTACCCTCACGTCTGTCACTCATGATGATTAGTGGCTGATTTAACACCTGGGTACCTTCAAGCAAGGCTCTACTGCATGTATTATACCTGTGTCATCCCAACTCTTGTGGCTGCATGAGATCTCTAAACCCTCAGGATGGTAGGATTTAGTTCTAATCAACCCAACAAGATGGCAGGAATTTGGCTCTGATCTACCCAATGGGATGGCAGGAATTTGGCTCTGATACCACTATAATATCCCCAACCAATAGGGACTATAGAAAGACAAAAGCTCTGATACCACTGTAATATCCACAACCAATAGGGACTATAGAAAGATAAAAGCTCTGAATTGCTTTTCTGTGTATTCTAATTTTTTGTATGAAATAAGAACAAATTGTGATTTTTGCAAAATAATTTCTAAATAAATAAATAAATCTTAGTATAATCTCTTATTTATTCACTCAGATGATTACAATAGATGTCCTTTGTCATGCATATAAAATAATATTCAAATATGGTCTTAATAACCTGAGTATTCTACAAACTAAAAATAAACCTTGAATCTGGTCTATCTCAGGTTGCTGTGTTAAAAACACAGTCACCATCATCAGTTATTCTACCACTGTCAGTGGTATAACACTGTCAAAACTGCCGATGTCGGTCTTTGATGACCTGGGTTGGCTGATGTCGATCGATATCCTGTCGATATCAGTTTTTGAGTCAATCGATGTCAGTCACTAGACGGTCGATGTCGGTCTCTGTGCTTCCCACGGTGCTTTCTAGCCTGATGTAGAATGGTATGGAATTATACAGATCTATACGGATCCCATACCAAAGCTAATGGAAAATAGTGCAGCCTGTATGCTATACTCCAGATCTAAAGAAATATAGCCTAATACGGAAGATCTTTATTCTAAACAATTACTCAAATAAAACCTAATGAAATAAATACCTGTTAAACTCTGTGATAGCTTTTGTATGAAGTTATCTCTCAAATTGGCAATAGATCGGTTGATATCTCACAACCTCTAAATCACACACACTGAAGAGTGGACATTCTCCAATGCAAATGGAATCCTAGAACCCTTGGCTAAGTCTTCATAGAAGAATTCTTAGCAATAATCAATATCAATAATCTCATAATCATTCCCACTCTCTCCCATGAGAAACCCTTATACCCTCAAAAATATGTGCTTGCCCTAATTAGGGTTTCTTAAATTAGAATTAGGGTTTCTTAATTAAAAATAGGCCAAATAATTAATATTTGATTAAATCAATCAAATATTAATATCTCCCTCAATACATATTGGATCCTCAAACTGACTAAAGCTGGTGAATTAGGGAGTGATTCTGCACATGACCATACTAAAACAAGGGTGCCCCGCTGCATGTCAAATATCTCTAAATAATAGGAGCTCAGACAAATGTGTCTGAAAAAGCTTGAATGAAAACCAACTATAAAAATTCTTATAATCAAAGCCAAGCCAAGCTCCATTATGACCCTCTATTCATCCTATCAGCCTACAAAGGTTTCATAATAGGCTAATCATTAACTCTTACGATGTCCACTAAAAAAGGGAACATGACAATCTGCCCCTCTTGAAATTGTTTGTCCCCAAGAAATCACTGAATGATAAACCAATCAATCTACTTGGATCCCAAATGTAGTCATGATCTATACTGATGACAATCAACACAAGCTCCTATGATATCCTCTAAAATATAACCAAGAAGAATCCACAATCAAACTGGTGAATGCAACTCAACCAATCTCTAAAATCACAACTGCCCTAGATGTGTCAATACTACAGGCTGTGTAACTTGCAACTACCACTTCCATCTACAAAAGATGGTGCCAATCCATTCCATAATGGATGATAAGAAACATGTGTCAATCTACACCTGTGTGAAATCAAATCTTTGATCTCTAGATCAAAAGAGGAATAATGAGCATACCCCACCGTATAATTCCATTAGGAACCCCCAAACTCCACCACTGGCTCACCATCACTGAACTGGGAATTTGCAAATGGCTCTAATCTCTGACTCTGAGTGGCTGTAGGCTGGATAGGACCCTGTGCAATCCACTCAACAAACTCGACCTCAAAATCCCTATAAGGTAGCATAGTAGAAAGGATCACTATAATCTTCCCACCCAATCTACTAATAGCACTAGTACCTCAAATGAGAACACCTTCTATCACTTTATGCGAGTCTAGATAAACACCTACGCTATCCATCAAATACTCCATGAATGATTCAGTGTAGTAAAAATTATACATAGAAGCATCAGTATACTCCCCCGCACACCACAACTGATCCTTCTATAAAGGTGGCACAACCAACTATACCACACTATCATCTATGTGAGAAGAATCAATTTGGAGACTCGACTCCACTAGTATCCCAAACTCATTAGGATCAGGTACTCCCAAATCCTAAACATGTGTGTCAGCCCCAACAACATGTTCCTCAGCTACAATTGTAAGAATGTACTCACCAACAACACTCAATATACTATCCTCTGAGTATACCTCCACACTCTGAATGCCAGCATCAGACTCATCCTCATCTAACTCTGAAGAAGCTACTACTAAAACTACCTCATCATCACAATCTCTAGCTCCCTCATCCTCTACAACTAACTGAGAGTCCAAATCTCGATGACTAAGCTCATCCACATGTCTCTCAGAATCTTGGTGAGCCACCTTCATTGCCTCTACCTTAGGCTCTGAAGCCTCTGCCTCTGACTCCTCAAAACTATCCTACTATTTGGAATCTTCTGATTCTGAATCCTCACAATACGCCCACATCATATGATTTGCCTTGCCCTTAGGCCTCAAAGTACAATCGTGATTAGCATCATATGGACCTTTGTAGTATAATCAAAGCTTTTTCCTACATAGATCGTTAAGAGCCTCTCGATCCGAAGGTGGTGTTGTTGGGTTGGCCTTTAAATCATTCTTAACAAATGTAGGCTGTGTAGGCCTATCATCCATCCTGGAATGGGTCAGCTATGGTCTCTAATTAATAGTAGCACTCCTATTATTTCCTTGCTCCCCATTCTATTGAATAGGTGTGTTCATCCTCTTTACCATAGTAGTGAGTGCTTATAGTGCCTGATTCATCTGCTACTGCCCTGTCATCATAACATGGTAGAATTCTTTGGTGCCCTGATCATCATCATACCTATGGCCCCTAGGTGAGCTACCCTCACATTTGTCACTCATGATGATCGGTGGCTAATCTAACACCTGGGTACCTTCAAGCAAGGCTCTACTGCGTGTGTTATACCTATGTGGTCCCAACTCTTGTGGTTGCATGAGATCTCTAAACCCTCAGGATGGTAGGATTTAGTTCTGATCTACCCAATAGGATGGCAAGAATTTGGCTCTGATCTACCCAACAGGATGGCAAGAATTTGGCTCTGATACCACTGTAATATCCCCAACCAATAGGGACTGTAGAAAGACAAAAGCTTTGATACCACTGTAATATCCCCAACCAATAGGGACTATAGAAAGACAAAAGCTCTGAATTGCTTTTCTGTGTATTCTAATTTTTTGTATGAAATAAGAACAAATTGCAATTTTTGCAAAATAATTTCCAAATAAATAAATAAATCATAGTATAATCTCTTATTTATTCACTTAGACAATTACAATAGATGTCCTATGTCATGCATATAAAATAATATTCAAATACAGTCTTAGTAACCTGAATATTCCACAAATTGGAAATAAACCCTAAATCTGGTCTGTCTCAGGTTGTTGTGTTAAAAACACAGTCACCATCATCAGTTATTCTGCCACTATCAGTGGTATAACACTATGAAAATTGCCAACGTCGGTCTCTGACGACCTGGGTCGGTCGATGTCGATCGATATCCTGCCAATGTCAGTTTTTGAGTCGATTGATGTCGGTCACTGGACTACTGATGTTGGTCTCTATGCTTCCTGTGGTGCTTTCTGGGCTGATGTATAATGGTATGGATTTATACATATCTGTATGGATCTTGTACCAAAGCTAATGGAAAATAGTGTGGCCTGTATGATGTACTCCAGATCAGAAGAAATATAGCCTAATACGGAAGATCTTTATTCTAAACAATTACTCAAACAAAACCTAATGAAATAAATACTTGTTAAACTCTGTGATAGCTTTTGTATGAAGTTATCTCTTAAATTGGCAATAGATTAGCTGATATCTGACAACCTCTGAATCGCACACACTAAAGAGTGGACGTTCTCTAATGCAAATAGAATCTTGGAACCCTTGGCTCAGTCTTCACAGAAGAATTCTTAGCAATAATCAATATCAATAATCTCATAATCTCATAATCATTCCCACTCTCTCCCATGAGAAACCCTTATACCCTCAAAAAGATGTGCTTTCCCTAATTAGGGTTTCTTAAATTAAAATTAGGGTTTCTTAATTAAAAATAGGCCAAATAATTAATATTTGATTAAATCAATCAAATATTAATATCTCCCTCAATACATATCATATCCTCAAACTGACTGAAGCTGGTGAATTAGGGAGTGATTCTACACATGACCATACTAAAACAAGGGTGCCCTGCTGCATGTCAAATATCTCTAAATAATAGGAGCTCAGGCAAACGTGTCCAAAAAATCCTGAATGAAAACCAAATGTAGAAATTCTGCTAATCAAAGCCAAGCAAGGCTCCATTATGACCCTCTATTCATCCTATCAGCCTACGAAGGTCGCATAAAAGGCTAATCATCAACTCTAATGATGTCCACTAAAAAAGGGGACATGACAATCTATGTAGTACTAAAACAAAAATTTGAGAGATGTCATGAGGAAAATGATGTATATTTTTGTCCTCTTTTTCAATGGGATAAAAACATTAAAGTGTACAATTATTTTAAGATTTGTGATGCCTACACCCATGACACCAATGATTATTGATTAATCAGTGATATTCATGAAGCTCAAGTGCATGGCACACACCAAACCTCAGTTACCAATACCCAAGATAATGGTGGCTACCATGAGAGAAGGAAAGAATGAGAATGAGGCAATGGTCAGTTTCAAGTGAGAACCTATTATAAATGTGGTTCACCAAACCACTATCAAATAGATCTCCTAGAGTACCCGACCTATGCATTTTACAAAAAATACCATTGAATTAAAGAGTGTCATAATTTATATACAACCATCACTAAGGACCATAATGAAAAGGCTACCAGTATGATTCAAATAGATAAACCACAATGGCATGCATGCCCAAACTATCCCCATAGTGTAACAAGTAAATATTATCACTCGTAGTGGGGGTCAGACTCAATCCATAACCAACCCAGTCAGGAATATACATCAGAAAGAACCATGGGAAAGGAAGTCACCTAATGTTCAATAGTAAAAGGATGTCCTTCAAGATACAATGGCACTTGTGTGAGAGCTCTAAGGTGAGATTCAATACCTTAAATACAAGGATGTGACATAGTGCACTATAGTACAAAAGGAAGCCAAACCTAAAATAGTGGTGTCAAACAATTTTCAAGAACTATGCAAATGTATGTTGGATGAGGATATTGTTCCTCAGCTTAGTGCATAGTTTAAAATCTAGGCCCACTTACCAAATGAAGTGTACCCTCACCTAAGTTGGCAAAGCAAATATCACTATTTAAATCACGCCTAACATCAAGAAACACCTAGTTCCACTTCCATGAAAGATTGAGAGATATCAGTTAATGCTATTATTAATAGATGGGTAATCTGGGATATTATAATGGATACTAGTATGGAAGTTAATGTTCTCACTAAAGATGCTTGGAAAAAAATGTCTAGTCTAGCCTTGTAGCCCTCTCCTCATGTCTTGGTCATGGAAAATAAGACTTGATTACATCCTATTAGAGTCCTCAAGATTGCCACAATTAACATACTTAGGGTTCCCTTGAAAGTAGATTTTGAGGTCTTGGAGTTGGCAGAAGTTGATGACTATCCCACCCTACTAGGAAGGCCTTAGTGCTATAAAAATGATGTAAATTTGAGATTTAAACACTAATACATTAAATTTGATAATACCAATCAGTGTGTAGTAATATATTTAGACCAAGCCCAAGGACCTCCCTATATCAATCCTATGAGTGTTGATGAAGACCAATAACTTGTATAATGTTACTGCTTGAAATGATGAACAACATGATCTAATGTCAAATGGTATTCTCTAATGGATGGAAAACTAGTATATCTTAGATACTAAAATTAAATCTTAAAATTATTGGGCCCATGGAAACTATGATCTCACCAAAATATTTTTCAGTACCATAAATAAAGGAAAAATCATCCTACGCTAGCTTCTTAAATGTCACAAGTTTTTGTGCCTCATGGGTTTAGCAATGAGAGACCATTGGTGGGACCACCACTAAAAATAATTGATGAAGCCTCATGGTTCCAAGGACAAATATAGGTGTATGACTTCATCTAGCACCTCAAAGAGTTATATAATACCAATAATGATAGGATGAGGTCATTAGATCACATTTTTTATGGTACCATCACTAGATGTTGACATACTCATAAAGAACACCTTATATATTAGGATAAAGTGTTAGATACTTGGCATTATATATTTCATCATGATAATAAGGTTAAGGAGACACTAATTTACAGTGGTGTGCACACACCCAAACGTCACTTTGAGGCTTGTGAGGCAATATGGTGAGTTGAGGAAACATTTTTACTAGAGTACCTCTAGGTAAATGCATTCTATGGGACTTTTCACACTTGAGCATGGGCTTGGTACATTTATGAAGAGAGGCACATGGGTAATAGGTTATGGTAGTTACTAAAGGGGAATATGATGTTGTAACTCTCTTAATTTTTACCAAGGATGGACTTGTGCCTCACCCTTTAAGCCATGTATAAAGCAATCATTGGAGACCCAACTCCCATCAAAGACTGCCTATGCCATATTCATCAGGAACCTAAATAACCCTTGAATTTATTCATAGATCCTCTAATGCAATTAGTTGGTTCACCATAAATAGTTCCTAATGAATAATTTTGTGAAGAGATCCACTTGGGAAAGAAAAAACTTGTCTTCCAAGTAGATGAAGGAAAAGGGTCTACTTCACTTGACTCCTTGAATAACCAACTAGATGTACCTACAAGTACTAATTCATGAACTATTTGTTACATAATTTATTCAATGGATAACCCTTATCATAGGCCCATCCAAACTATTTTACTTAACATTGGCATGGAGGAAGAGCCTAAGATAGATACAATTAGAAATTATTTGACTAAGATAGAAATCTCATAGATTTTTGAGTTGTTAAAAGAATATCAGGATGTATTTCTAAGGAATTATAGTGAAATGAAAGGATTACACCCTTCTCTAGGGAATATTGACATAAATATAATTGACATTTCTCACCCCATTAATAAATGACCATATATAATTAACCCTAACCTCTAGGCATACATGAAAGAAGAGATCGATAACATGCTCCATGCTGAAGAAATTACTCCCATTACTGAATTTGAATGGGTCAATGCTATGGTAATAAATATAAAAAAGGATGAAAATATATGTATCTATGTGGATTAAAATGTCTTAAATGCATCTTGTGTGATATATCCTTTTCCAATGCCCTTCACAATATAAATTCTAAAAGGTGTTGTTGATTTTGAAGTATACTCTTTTATCGATGGTTTCTCTTGGTACCACCAAGTCCAAATAGTAGAGGAAGACCAATCCAAGAATATTTTTACAATTTAATGGGGATATTTTTCCTATATCATCATGCCTTTTGAGTTGAATAATGCCCCAATAGTGTTTTTATGGATAATAGTTGAGGCTTTCAAAGATTTTATTCATAAATTCCTTCAAGTCTACTTGGATGATTGGATGGTATATGGGTTGGTTAAGGACCATTGTGCTAATCAGAGACTCATGATTGAGTGATATTGAGTGTTGAAAATTTACTTAAATTTGAATAAGTGCCTATTCATGACACCTTTGAGCATACTTTTTGGGCATATCATTTGTAAGGAAGGACTCTTGGTAGACCTAGCTAAGGTCTCTATTATTATTTAGCTACCAGCACCTAAGACTCAATGCGAAGTGTGTGCCTTCCTATGGAACATGGGATATTATATAAAGTTAATTAGAAGTTATGCCAAAATTTTATCACCCTTGGAAGATCTTTTAAAGCACAATGAATAGTTTATATAGATAAATTCTTGCAAAGCAACTTTTGAAACACTTAAAGAAAGGCTAGTTACCGTTCCTATCCTATAATTACCTACTTATAAAATGCCTTTTCATGTCCATATTGATGTATCTAGGAATATAGTTGGTGTGATACTTTCACAACCATGTGAAGGACACTTGGATCACCTAATTTATTTTTCCAGTAGGAAGCTGACATCAGCTAAAAGGAACTATACCACCATAAAGCATGAAACATTGTCTATGGTTTACACTCTAAAAATTTTTAGGTATTACCTTATAGTCACTTAATTTATATTCTATATATACCATTAGGCCTTGAATTATTTTTTCAATAAACCAATACTACATGGGAGGATTTACCACTAGATTATTCTCTTCCAAGAATTCTAGTTTTTCATAGTAGTAAAGCTCAGGAAGACCAACTGTGGACCTGATCATTTATCTTGAATTGAAAATAGAGAACCCCCACATGCCATAGAAGATGATATTATTGATGTATTTATTTTTTGAGTTGCTCAGGTACCTGAAGAGCTAGAAGATATTGTAGGATTTCTCAACACAGTCTATGTGTTTGACTCTCTCACTTCATAGGAGAGAAAGTAACTTGTTATCCAAACTACACCTTATCAACTCATAACAAGATATACATATATATATATATATATATATATATAATGAATCATGATGAGGTGATTCATCAATGTGTGATACAACATGGTGCCCTAAGGTGTTACAAGAAGTCCATGACAGTATTTATTGGAGGACACTATGCTAGAGAGGCTACAATATACAATGTCTTACTCATTGGACTCTGGTGGCCAAATTTACTCAAAGATATAAAGGATTATGTTAGGAAATGTGATGTCTACTAGTGCATAGGAAAACCTAATAGAAGATATGTTATGCCATTACACCCTATTCCTTCTTAAGAACTATTTGAAAAATGGGATATTGACTTTGTGGGGCCTATCACTCTAGCAAGATGATGAGCGGGATCCCATTACATCATTATAGTAATTAACTACCTCACATGTTGGGTTAAATTAACACCAACTAAAGATTTTAATACAAAAACTACCATGTGATTCATCTAGGAGAACATTATAACATAGTTTGGATATTCTCTAAGTTTCCCCAGTGATCATGGAACCCATTTCTTGAATGAGACAATTCAAATCTTGTTGGCTGAGTTCATGATCGTGCACCAAAAAATGACACCATACCACCCAAAGTCCAATGGAATGGCTGAATCCTTTAACAAGATCCTTAGTTCCACTTTGAAAAAAATTTACAATATTGGCTGGACTAATTAGGATGATAGATTATCTATAGTACTCTGGGCATACCAAACTACATAAAAATGCCTCAATAAATGTTCATTATTCAACTTAGTTTATGGAAAGCAAGTAATCATGCCAATGGATTCCTTGGTTACATATCTTTGGATAACACATGTGGGTAACCTAGATGATGAAGCCTCTTTAACAACCTAGCTCAATGATTTGATGAAACTAGATGAGGTTTAGTTCCTCACCCACTAGAGTCAGGATGTTGAGAAATGCAAACATAAAGCATGGTATGATCACCATCTAAAGAACAAAGCCATTTCTCTAAGAATGAAATTTTTATTATATGACTCTAAGTTCATGCATCACTCTAAGAAGCTCTAGATCCATTAGGATGGTCTATTCATAATACATAACATTTGACCTATCGAATCTTGTTGATTAAAAATAGTGGATGGTCAGTTGTTCTTAAGGCACTATAATGGAAATTAGATTTGGCCATATTATGATTGTATTTAACTAAAATTTTGTAATCAATAAGTCTTAAGGCCATTAGGATATAATTTATTTATTTTAATAAAAAGTGTTGCCCTTGAGGCACATGACTCTTTAGTGTAATTTAGAGTTCTTGTACTTAGATTATTTTCATAGAGGACCATGAATCCCTTTTAGTGTGGGGTAAGGCATCATAAATGTGAATCATTAAGTTTATTATTAGAATAAGGGATGTAAGTCATGAGGGCATACAAGTTTAAAAGGTACAAGAATTATCCATGTTATGCTAGTGATTAAGGGTGAGTGAGTCATTCTATGCTCTTCAAAATCACTTTGAAAGGTTCCTTCCATTTGAGGACAACTATATTTTAGTATACCAAAGAGGTGGGACACAATTGTCATCCACTCCCAAGAAACATGAAAGTAAAGGAGGGGTCATTAATAAGGTTAGTTATGATGAGAAGCATGTGAGTGGAATTATGGGACAAATTCATTAAGGCAAAAAATGCTTGATACAATATTTGAAGTATGAATGTTGTTAAAAGATATGCATTTATGGCTAGAGGTGATAAGGGGTAGGAAGAAATGAATGGAGGTAAACCCCTAAAGGGCCTATAAATAAAAATTTTAAAGTCATTTCACACTTTACCTTACTTTAATCTTTAAGTGCTAAGTGTGAATGATGAACTAGTGTACCAATGACCATGATATAATCAAATTCCTTCAAATTTGAGTAGAGTAGAGTGATGGAAAATTTGGCAAAGACACAATGGTTATTTTCAAGGCAAGAAGAAAGGTTGCTAGTCCAGACTAGGGTATAGTAGTATAAATATTTAAAGTTTTAGGTTGCAGATCCACCATTGTTGAAGCATGAAGCTCAAGAATCAAATCATTTTCATCTACCACCATGTATTCATTTGGAAGTGTGGGATGGAAATGGGTTAACCTTCGAGCACCATGAAGGGTAATGTGGCCAAAGAAAAAGGCCAAAAGACTTGAAAAGCTTCCAACCATACCAGAGGAGGAAGAGGTGAGTGGAGGTGATTGGTTTCATATAAGAGAAGAGGCTTTAGAAAACAAAGAAGAGAGACTAGAACAAGTGCAACATGTAGGAGTTTTGAGAGAAAGCGTGGAAAGAGAAGTGAGAGGTAGCATGGAAGAGGTAGAAAATATGGTGAAGAAAGGAAAGAAAGAATATACCTCATCATCATAAAATACCCCATCATCTCTTCCATATTTACTAATAGAGGAGATGCAATACCTAGAGTCCATATTATGCATAGAGAATTGGTTCTCCAAGGTGTCAATTGCCACCATATTTGACTATAACCATCACCAGCCAGGGAATGAAGTAGAAATATAGAATTACTAGCAAGTTTAGACCACTAAAACTAGAAATCAAGTGGTCTATGACTTATCTATCAAGAACTAGTTGGACAAGGCTATCCTCTTTCAAAATTTTGAGCTTTCATACTTTGGAAAGCCTACTAAGGAATTTTAGTTCCTCCTCTTGTGCATTCATGGGGATTACATCCACTTCATGGGGTGAAACATGAATATAACCATAGAGAGGATAAGTAAAGTCATGAAACTTTAATACTCAGGGGTGAATGTGTTGGATTACTTGGTGGACATGAAGGATATCCAATAAACCACCACCATGCTTATGTACTAAAAATAAGGAAATGCAATACAAACAAAGAACCTACAAGATCCCTCCCTCAAAGTATTATCATAGATCATTTATACAAGATTAGAGGGACCGACCAATGGAAGGAGGTGGACATGTCCCACCTACATGTTTCTCACCAAGTCACTTAGGGAATAAAGTAAAATTGGGCACTATATTTTACCTAGAATATAATAGAGGACATGGAGAAGGCACATAAAATGCCTAAGTATAGGTTTCCATGAGGAGAAATCTTGTTATTGTTGGTTTTTGATGAGATCAAGGTGATTGAATATAGCTCAGGTTCATTGAAGTGGGTGTATCCCCCCACTCATATGTCCCCCACTAAGCACTTCAAAGCCTTCACTTTCCCCCAACACATTACCCCATCTTACAAGATGAAAATGAGGTACTGGTTCGATAAGATACAAGTAGATTTTGGGAATGAAAGGTGCATTCCAAAGGATTTTTCCCCTTGACTGTAAACAAAGAAAAAACCACTATAAATAAACATTACTCCTTAGAATGTATTCACATGAACCATTTGAGAGATTTTTTAGAATGGATTAAATTTTAATATGCCTTCTTACATGATAATTCATTGATTCCATTAATAAAATTTATGATGCATATCTAATCATTATTTAGGAAAAGTGGGTAGACATGGAGCACCATAACCTCAAGAAAATGTTTGTATATATAAGCAAGAAGGCCTTTATGGAGAGGAGAGAAACTGAGTTAACCAATATTAAGGCTAAGAATATCTTGGTAGAGAATTAGGTCCACAAAATATTCTACATGTTATGACCCCACCAATACCCTCAAGATGAATTCCCTAAGGAGAGGCTCCCCTAGGCACCAAAAATATGAAGGAAGCATCCGAAGCCAAGTGATAGTTCTAGTGGGAAGTAGGCCAACCAAAAATGACAAAGGATGGTAGAGGCATAGCCCTTAAAAACTACTAATTCTCACCCTTTTTCACCATTACTACCTCTACCTCACCCTTCACCTTCTCCACCTTTCCCTTCACCTTTTCCATGTTGTCCATCTCCATCCCCTCACACTTCATCACCTCCTGCCTCACCTTCCCCTACTCATGCCACTCCTTCCCACTCACCTAACCTAAACCCTTCATCTCCTCATCCAACTCCCCCACCTTCTCCACCTCCATGACTACATTCACATCTATCTTTTCTAAGGAATAACATAGGGTTAGACCCACACTAGCCTCTAAGGTGAGTGCCTCAATGGGACCCCTCTTAGGTTGAGATTCATAGTTTGGGATTAGACTCCAAAAAGACCCCATCCCTAGAATAAGAAGCCCCATCTAAAGATCAAATTAATATTGATGAAGTGGGAACAAGTGAGATGGCATCAAGGAGCCATCAAGAAGATGAGCTTGAATGAGACCTAGAAAGGAGGAAGTGGATAGTTAAAGGGGAATAGGAATATAGAGGATTTTCTACTGTGTATGAATGTTACTAGTTTGGCATAGAGGACAAGATCCTCTATTTTTGGAATCACTTCCACTTGAAGGATGAAAATTTAGAAACAAGGAAGTAGTTGTCCTTAATTTTGGAATTGTACAATGAATAACCCCATTTTGATATTCCTTTAGATTGCATTTTTTATAGCTTGGATGCTCCAGGTCTGCCAGACCTTATGAAGATTGATTTATAATGACTATCTCTAATAATGAAAAGTGTCATATTTTTGAAAATAGCCATGGAAATGATGTACCATAACATTTTTTTAGACTCAAACCTGTGCACGATGGAAAATAAACATGACAAAGTCAAAGAAATGTATAATAACATGGTTTCAAAAAAGTAATTTCTAGCTGAGGAAGTGGCCTCCTTAAAGCAAAAAATCTAAGAGGCTAGTGAGGCTAAGGTAAGGGTTTTAAACCTTTGAAAAACAAATTTTAAAGATGAATCAACACTTATGTATGGTGTGTCATTAGATGAGGATGCCATAAAAAAATTGGAAACATTGGTTGAGCTTTTGCTCAAGAAAAATAAGGAGCAACTTATCCTAAGAGATGAGGCCAAGGAAATACTTAAACAATTAAATATGGTGGTAGACATTTTTAAGATCACCTTGGAGAGATTCAAGGAGGTTATACCCATTTTGGATAGCATTTTTTCATGCCTAACACACTTGAATAAATTAGTGGAAGCCTAAATCCAGGATAAGGAGGTCCTAAGGCAACAAGTAGCTAATGCTACCCTTTTAATAAAAGACCAAACCAAGCATGTAAAAGCATTAAAAGACATTAAAATGATGGAAGATGCCATTAATAACAATCATCAATAAATAAATTCAAGTTTTTATATACTTTGGGGATAAGTTGATAAGGAGGTCTTTAAATTAGAAGACATCTAGAAGGAAGCCAATGTAGCCATGTATGAATAGGGGAAAAAGACCGAGACTCCAACTTAGACCAAGGAGCTGAAAGAAGAAAAGAAGGCCATTAAAATAATAATTTTCAAAGTCCTTAATGCATTATCCCAGTAAGATAAGATAAATAAGGAACTTGAGTAGAAGGGGCTAGAATTTTTGGAGGATATTAGCATAACTTAGTCCAAGATGGACTAAGGGCTTAGTGTGGGGTGATGTTGACCCTTAAAATTTGAATAAGTATTGTTCCATTTTTGGCACATGATATGGAGGGACCATTATATATTTTGATGTAAGTACCAACAAGGAATTAATATACCATGACGTAAGAGGACCATGACATGTAGCTAAAAGGTACAAAAGGGTAATAATGTAAGAGACCCAATGTGAGAGGACCTAGTCAAGGGAGAACATGTCATAAGGGACCTAAAAATAAAGGAATAAAAACCAAATTAGAAGACTATGGGGATGAATGGGAAGTGAAGTTCAAGGCATGTAAGATTATTTAGAAGGGCAACTCAAGTAGGAAATTTTTACCCCACAAACTGGAGGTTTTGTATTAGCCCATGAGGAACAAAATACTTGGCTACCAGAATATAACATAGAACAAGGATCCATGGGTGCAAATACTTGAGTTTATAGGAACAAATAATTGTAAAAAAACATAAATATTATTATGTTGAGATTTTGTGTGCCATTTATTCATGGATGTTAGAATTATGACACTTGGTTAGGGAAAAACAAGTATAAAAACCCATGTTATAATCATTTGTAAAAATGGTCTTTTGGGGAATAGAGATAGGAACTTTGTCTTGTAATTTAGTAAGTCATTAATTAGAATTTAGTGATTTTCATATTGTTTTATGGTTGATTAAATAATCTAAGTGTTGAATGATGTGTTTTATTTCCAAGTTATGGGTACCATTTTCTTTTACCACTAGTCAAGAATGGTGATCTTAGTTATATTAGGGACAAAAAGGATAATAGTAGTATATCTATAGTATTTAATGACCTTTTAAAACTTGTGATTATGAAAGATGAACAAACACACATTGTGATTCAAAACCTTTAAGAATCGGTGTTTCACTTTTCACTTCAAGTGAGCACATGAGACTCACCTCTCACGTGATAGGGCTAGTGCACTAGCCTATTGGGGAGAAGTTTCAGTGTCAAGGTATAACTAAGTAAAAGAACCCAATATTCACTTGATAGTGATGTGATCCCATCCTTAAACCATTAATAGAGTGGAGGCCCAAATTCTACATCCTCTATGATAAGATATCATGTGGAGATCTTTGTAAAGTTGAGCCAAGATAGCTAGCCCCCATGCAAAATGTGTCAACTCATCTAGCATGATACATACTATGACATCAAGGCCCATATATAAGTACCAACCAATCTTATTAGGTTATAATATTCCAATAATAATACCCATAAGAACCATCACCTCCCTATTAACAATATATGGTGGTGAAGGATCTTTAATGGGTAGACCATTAGGTCAAATATTGGTATATGTCTTAATTATTTCTATGTCTACCTTCCCTTGAATCATGGGGATGCTAAGTTATATATCCAAATAAACTAGTACATTTTGATTATATGTTTGATGTGTCTAAAAAATCCTCCATCCTCACATTGGTAACTTGAGGATACACTAGGTATCCTCAAGTGTCACTATCCCCTGTTCAGTAGGCAGATGAAAAGTGGATGTCTCATTGTGCCAACACTCAGACAACATGATAAATTATGTTGTATTTACTTATATGATTATCATATTCACCATATTATGGAGAAATAATGCATGTATAAATATAACCATCCCCTCCATCTAGTTCTATGGGGTACACAAGTAGAGGGAACATCACTCTCAGTTAGTATAGATAACTCACCGCTCTTACAATCACCTATAGGTTAGTGTCAACATAAATCTATTCTACTACCTAAGATTATGCCTAGATTACTAGGCATAATTGACCCTATCTTAGAGGTTAGACCTCTATTGGGTCCCAAAACTAGGTATTTTTGGCTTTAAGAGTGAAGTCACCATTTTCAAGAATGATGAAATCATTGTTTAAGTGATTTTGCACATTTTAAGGTGAAATCACCATTTTCATTTTCATGAAAATAGTAAATTTGCCTAAAAATAATTGAAATCACCATTCTGACAATTTCCACCCATTTTTGGTGATTCTACCATTTCTAGGAATGATGACTTCATACAAAGTCACCATTTTCATTGATGAAGCCATTGTTTGGCCTAAAATGTGAACAATGACTTTATTTTTTGACCTATACCTAGAAATAAATGCATTAAAAGATCATTAATGATGAAAATTGAGATACTCATCAATGTCCATCATGGGGTGGTCACATATGCTCCCTCACTCAAACTGAAATGTGTTGTCTAGCTCCTCTGTAGGCTATTTTTTTTAGCTCACTAGTGTAGGAAACCAAAGCTCATTAATTAAAATTTCTAGGGTGAAAATGAAATTTTTTCACCCTACGGGTGAATATATAGCCTAAAATTTTAATTTCTATCCCCCAAAGCCTATATTTCATTCTATGTATTTCAAGAAGTGTATTTTTCACATCCATGATCTATTTTGCATGCCATTTGATCCTATGTGCAATATTTTTCAGCCATATTGTAACCAAATCATCTTTTCGGGACTCTTTCAAGACCTATTTAACACCATTATTTTTACCTATACTACTTATTTGTGTGAACATGAATCTTTATACTCATGCTCATGTTAGAAACATGTTGTTACTCTTTGCCATCTCATTGTAAATCCATTTAATGGATTTTTCACATTAACTCCCCTTGACAATTTTCATAGGTGTGATAAATTATTTTCTAATTAATCAATAATATATCTTACCTTTCTAGGGAAAATATCATTTTAAATCATGCAATTTGCACATGTGAATGATTATAACCACCTTTGGGTAAATCATTATTTTTTGACCAATTTAATGTTTATAACCACCTCTGGGTAAATCATTATTTTTACATCTCATGATAATGATTATAACCATCTATGGATAAATCATTATTTTCTTGCTCCACCTACCCTATTGATTTAAATGTCTATGTTACTAATTATAAATGAATTTGGGCAAATTAGTGTTTATCCCACAACCCAACTGGAGAAACTATCAGTGCTAGAGATTATTATCGCCTTTGGGAAAATTAGTGTCCCACCTTATCAATATTAATTATAACTATCTGTTAAGGTCAACATACCCCTATTTCTAAAAAATGAGGACCTTTGTTCAATTTTTTAGGTTGTGCTATAAATTGACATTTAATTTGATCAAAATGCATTATTGAACATCATGTTTTTCTTTAGCTCTCATTGGCATGATATCACATAAGATTTCTTTGAATTTATCTAATGTTAATGACATTTGATTCATGTGTTTTCATGTTGTAGGTTTAATGGATTTTCATTAGAATGAACAAGTATTTGTGGTTTATGCTTCAATGATAAATTTGACCATTTTGATTAACCTTTGGTCTTTAAATGATTAATTAAATCCATGTTTAAATGATAATTAAAACTTTACTATAATTTTTTTTATCTTAAATTCTTTTTATAATTGATTTACATTATTGATGGGTCACTTTATTCCTGACTAATTCTTAGTTTAATTTTATCCTATGTTCTAATTAAATTTATTAATTTATTAAAACCTTAGTCTAAATTTTATCCTAAGTATTTATATGTCCCAAATGATTATTCCTTTACTTTTAATATTGGTAGGTACTGATTACATGTAGGATTGATAAGTGTTATAATCTTAGGTGATCTAATCATAGATCGATGGTACATGGATGATATCCAAAGTCAACAAGTCAAGATCAAGATTGACAGAGCATATTCATTCTTGCAAAATCAAATCGATGGTGAGCATAGAGTCAACATGTAATTGGATCTTGAGAAAGAGTGCAATAGTGAAAAGTGTCACAATCATGGTGAAATAGGTAAAAATCAATGGCTCTCACTTAGTCGAATGTATAAAGAGCAACTCAATGGTTCATGTTTGATCATGCATTTAGTAGATTAATAGTACACAATTAATCACTAAAATTAAGATCAATGGTATGCATTCAATCTTGCATATGCATATCAATGGTGTGAAGAGAGCCAATGAGTTAAAGATCCTAGATTACACATTATGATACCACATGGCATAAGAATGTTATCCAAATGGAAATTGACTACAAAGTAAATAGATTTCATGTAATGCAATCAAGTTGTGCAATCTTGTAATCCTAGATAAAATATCAATGGCCACAATAAAATTCAAGGCTATAAGATTCTTGAGGAGATAAATGGTGTGAATTTGATATAACTTCAAGAGGCACAATATTATGACATGTGTCTAAGTGACAAATGGTCACATTTTAAAAATAAATGAGCTACATGACAAATCAATAACACATAGGCATACATGTCATATTAGAAGATATTATGGACCCAAGCATGTGAATTTTATAAATATGAGATCAAAGAGTGATCTAAGCCATCAAATCACATATTTAAAACTTTCTTTCCACCATCAAAGCTCTGTTTAAACATCTAAAAAGACCTAGAATGTATAAGAAGCCCTAAATTTTTATTAGATTCATTGTGTTGAGCTGAGAAAAGTTGAATTATCAATTATAAAGGGATAATTTAATTAGGATTATAGAAATGGTGATACATGGACATGATTTAAATAAATTATTTGAGATATATCTATCATTAGATGGAGAAAGCTGAGTTTTCAAGGACCCAAAATTTGTAGATGCTTCATTAAATATAGGGAACAATAATTTCTCAAAGTTGTTTTGGACAATTGAAATATAGGGAGTTATAACTAAAGAAGAAAACAAGATCCTCCTAGAAAAGATATTTTATGATGATATTGTGGCCATTTAGATGACTGGACTACATTATACTACTACTAGACTAAAGGTACTACACTGTATCGATGTTCTTGGTCCAATTTTCAAAGATACTAAAATTGAAAAGGGTATTTTAGTCTTAGGAAAGTTGATTCATGAACCTAGTCTTAGGAAAATTTCATATATTTCCTGTATTTCCTTTGATTCTTATTACAAGATTCCTAAGCCCCAGATTTACCTAACCTCTATTAATTCATTAGATAAGAAGCACAACATGATAGATATCCTAGCTAAATGGTTAGAAGTAGGCAATAAAGTTATTATAGATCCTACAAAGAACATTCATATCAGTCAATTTAGACCTAGATTTAGGATGGTCATGATCATTATAAATAATTTATATGGATGTGCACATATAATATGTGTATAGCCAAGGTGGGTCCCTCTGGTATACTTCATCATTGAAGAAGTGTTAGTTCCTCTATTAGGTGAAATTATTAGTATTTCCCTAAGTAGACAAATATATGGGATCAAGAATAAAAAGATGAATGGATTTTACATGATGTCCTATCTATTATATTCCCTGTGTTCAACCACCAAGATCCTAAATTAAAGATAATGGTCTCCTAATGGCACCTATACTACTTCCCATTACTATTCCTAATTGCACATATATAAGTATAGATACCATATCTAGTTTATTTTTGATTGTTTTTACCTTGAATTGGGTCATGATATTGATGTTATTCCTATGATGAGAGTAATACCTTTAATTAACAATTATATTGAAGTAATAGGATACATATGGCTTTATCCTTATTGCATAGTCATAATAATTGAAGGAACTCAAACTGCCCCTCTCAAACTACCAATTCATGTACCTAAAAAATTAGAAGAAAAAGAGGTGGCATATAAATATTTCAATGGGATAGATGGTTTTTTTAAGACCAAGATAAAGTGACTTATACACAATTTTCCTATGACAATTGGCAATACTATTTTCAAATAGTGGGATCGCGTTGAAGCTACTTCAAAGCATAGATTGTCTTTCAACTTGAAAATTGATGACCATAGATAATGGGACCCTTATGAAAAGGTAAAGAAACATCTAAGGATCAAAGTTATTATGAATTTACCTTATTAACATGATCCAAGTACATTTGAATTTATATACACCAAGGTAAATTCCTACTTTGAAGTTGTTAGAAATTTGAAAGAACATAATATAAAGCCTAAATCTAGGTTAAATAGAGATCAAAAGATGGAGGACAGATGGAATGAGGTGCAAGATAGTATCACTTGATATATGTTGATTATTTTAGGATTCCACCAATAGATATACAATAATAATAAAATATTTAAGAGATAAGGACAAGTGAAATTGCTTCTAGTTCATCAGCTCCTGAGACTTCCAAAATAACAAAGCAAGAGTTGCCTTAATAGGAGGTTCATATGATAGCTCTAGATCCTAATTATTTTATTGAAGATTTATTGAGGATGATATATATGACATATGACACAAATTAATATGCATAAGAGTAAATTATTTAATAAATTAAAAAGGAAAAATAAAAAGAGAAGTCTTTAGACTTAGTAGCTATTGACACTTCCAAGAGAAAAGCTAAGATTGCAAGTGTCTCAAAAGTTAAGAAACCAAAAGTGTCCATCACACCACCTTTGGAGAATATCATTTTTTTCAATGAGTATAAAATCATATGTGTACCTCCTATTCCTTAATGGTTCATTTATGAATGAAGGTTAGAGAAACTACCTACTACATATCATCCATGGGCTCTTGTAAAAGCTACTAACATCCCTATGCAACAAGAATTGAAGCCTTGGATAATTACTTTAAAATAATAATAGGAAAAGATATTGGATACTCCAATTTAATTAATTGAAATAAAAAACTATATTCCAAGTAAGCATATGGGTCAATCTTTAGTTGGAGTCAGATATGATCCAGATACTACTAGCTTACAAAGGGTTACCAAGACACTAGTCATGGAAGGTGGTGAAGAAGTTTTTCACCAAAAGGTTGAACCTTTGAATCATTTAAATTAGAATAAAGGATAAAAACTATGGGATGATCCTATTTTTGAATAATATGTCCTAAACTTATCAAAATCTTAGGTAAAAAGGTTGTAAGCTGTCATAAAGGGTTTGAAACAGGAAAAGAAGAATCTAGAGGAACAATCTATTATATCTGTTCTAGGGAACATTGGTAATAGATTTGAAGTGGCTATTTATGAAACATTTGGTTATTTTAATACAATCATATCCAAAATATATTTGGTAAGAAAACATCACTCCATGGCTATGAAACATGTCAATCAATGGCAAACTTCAGAGAATAAGGTAAGAGAATTGATCAGGATATTAACAGAAGGCCAGATTCCTAAGTTTAAAATGGTTAGCCTAGCACCTTTGAGCATGGACATGATCATATTATTAGAGAAGATAATGGATGTGAATAAATGGTACAAAGGCATGGAGGGAATTTAAAATGAATAAAAGTAGTCAGAGAAAAAAATGGTGCAAGTACTAGGGATCTTAATCAAAGATCCAACCCTACTCAATCTTATGAGCTTGATAATTGACGAGGAGTTTCAATACATGGCTACTCAATTCATCTAAGAGGTGAATAAAAAAATATAGGGAACTATAGGGGAAAATAGTAAACAAATATCGGAAATGATACTATTAGTAGAGGAGAAGATAGGTAATGCTAAAATCATTAAATAAGCCTTACATTGAGCTAATAAAGACTTCAAAGAGGTAACAGGTCAAGAAGCAGAATTTTTCATGGAGCCAATTATCAAACTTAGATTAATTGGTGATAAATATGAAAAATCCATGAATATTTTAAAATAATGAAAAAATGATACAATAGTAGGGGTGTCTCAAAGTCAACCAAGTTGACTAATTTATTCTTTTGTACCAAAAACCTTGTAAATATTAGAAAGAATATTCTATTTTGTAAAATCATGTGTTATTTGTAATGCACATGGATTATAGGTTATTCCACTTGATAAATATAATTGATTCTAGAATGTTGTAAAGGGAAAACTATCCTTAACACTTGTATCATTCTCATTTGATAGTGGTTAATGGACATACCTCATAAGTTGCCTATAAAATGGGGTATTGTCATTGTAACAAAGGGAGGAAGTTTTTAGAGAAAAACTTTTGTGTAAATTTTGGAGAAAGTAATGAAAGCAAGGGAATTATACAAATATTGTTTCATATTTGTTTGTGTGATTATTGTGATGGCTTCTTCCTTAAGTATCTAGTTTGATGTTTATATTTGAATTGCTTTTATGAATTTTAGATGTGCATATGTTAATGAAGAGTTGTCAATTTGAACTTATGATAGGTTTATTGAGAGATTTTGGATTCATTTATTTTCTTGAAGATGTGCTAATGTAATTTTCTTATGGAAGTAAATATTTAAAGTGAATTTGATTTCTTATTTACATTGTTTCAAATATCCTTAGACATTTTCTTGGTATATGATAGGATCTGTGATTTTGGAAATATCATGTCATATGTTGGCTTAATTGCATGTATTTGAGGATATTTAATATTTTTCATGATGTCTAGACTCATAACATAAACATCCTTCTTTTTTTCCCTACCCTACCTATTTTATATTTTATTTGATCAAATCACTATAATTTAGCTTTTCATTGTAAATATTCATATTAAATTAGGGTTTAAACTTTAGGTTTAGATTACTATTTATTAGAATTAGTTTAGATTACTTTCATCTTTCAAAAAATATCTAAGGCCATGGTTGCTTTGAATAACCACTTACATTTCATTTTGTGAACAATTATATGGCTTGGCTAGTACTCCACCATAGATATGAGGAATATCAAAACTAACAACTCATGTAATAGATTATTTGAATCTAGAAATGATAAGTGTTTAAAACAATATAGAAACCCTATGATATACTTTCACGCATCAACATGCAAGGAATTGGTGCTAGAAATAGGTCATTAAGCTAAATCTTTGTGAATCTAAAGTATCTTAGCTAATTTTGGTGAATTTTGTTTAAAGATCAGTTGATCCTTTGCATAATTATGTTTTTATTAGCTTAATTGTGTAAAGATCATTGATATTCATGGTTTTAGACTAGTCTTTAGGCTTATTCAACTAAAGATAGTTATTCTTTAAATATTTATGATAAATTATTGTAAAGGTAGCTTAATCTTTGTGAATCTAACGTCTTTGAGGTTAGTGATAACAATTTTGTTTAAAGATTAATCAATTCTTTGTAAATTTAGGTTTATTTGAACTTAGAAGTGTAAATATCAATGATACTCACAATTTTGGGTGTATTATAAGATATTATAGTTAAAGATAATTATTATTTGAAAGATTTGCATGACTTTGTGTAGAGTTTACTTAACGTGCAAATATAATCATTATTATTTACAAAGATAAGGTTTTCACATTGTATTTTGAATAGGATTTAGAGTTTACAAGTTGGAAATACCAGGAATAAGGACTAGGTCAAGGTTTGAGACAATGTGACCTCTTATTTCTTTGGAAATTCATATCAAGGCAAGAGAAAATGAAGTTAAGCACAAGGTTTCTAAATCTCATCCTACTTTACCTTTTTTTTTTGCTCTTGTCTTAAATCCTTATCAAGGTATGGCTTGGTTGTTTGGATCTTCTATCAATGTGCCTAGTTAGGTACATGACTTAAAAAGAAATCCTAAATAGTATTTACCTTCTTTCAATCCTATAGGTGTGGTTACTACTAAAGAACATATCAAGGCTTTTATGGTTGCCTTGGGATTATTAAATGTTGTTCATGAATATCTTGCTTGTAGATTATTTCCTTTCACCTTTAGAGATGAATCATATGATTGGTTTACTAATCTTATTGAGAATTACATTACAAGTTGGAATGATTTCAATAGTTATTTTATTGATCACTTTGGAAAGGTCATTAGTCCTTGTGTCCTTTATCAACAATTCATTATAGTAATGAGAGATTCAAATGAAACCATTAGAGCTTTTAATGCTAGATTTCAAAAGATGTTTAGTTGAACTATAACTCCATATAGGCCTAGATAATATTTAGCTTTGGAGATTTATAAGGATGCTTTAGATCCAATGACTTCTATATTTTTGAAAAGATCTATTGGATTCATAAATGCATTAGCCTTGGCCTATGTAAAATCTATGAAAATTAGTGATCAAATTTAACCCCAAGGTAAATTAGCATATGTTATTCCTAATGTTAATAATAATTACCCTATGTTGAATGTAATTCCTAATGCTAATCAAAATATGCTTGATTTGAATCAAACTCCAATTTTAAACCAATTGTCTTTGAGTCCTACTCATCCTGGTCAAAACCTAGGATTCTTAAATAATGCTACAAATGGATCTCATCCACAATATCAAAGAGCTATGGTACTAGCATCGAGTAGTAGTACTCAAGTTCATACTTTAGAAGCACCTAAGAATGAAAATGACTACATATTGAAAATGGTTCAAAAAATAAGTACTAATTTTCTTCAGTTATAAAGACAAGTAGGTAACATTGGGGAAAGTTCCAACAAAAACTATTCTTATCAGAGGTTCAAAAGACCTAAAAATAGGTTTCATAATAATAACAACAATATCAATGATTTATCTACAAATAAAAACATTCCTAAAATGAATGTTTGTGATGTAGCTTTAGATTATTATTGTAGAGTTATAACACTTAAAAACATGGTGAATTATATTGTATATAATTTTTTAATGCTTTTAAATATTTTCAAGATGAATTATATACATTTTAAGTTGTGCCTAACAAATATCATGCTACATGTACATTTGGTTCTTCAAGGTCATCCAAATCTTTTGACACAACTCTTATGGTGGAGACATTTGATTTTCCATTCCAAGATGAGAATAAACCTAAAGATACTCCAAAGGAGAGTAATGATTTTAAATAGTATCTAAAGAAGACTTATCCATTAAGGAATAGATAACAAAATCAACCATTGACTAGTTCTACTCCACCAAAAAACTTTGATACTCCTAATCCTAAAGTTGATAACAATCTTGAATCTCTAAAGGGAAGTAAATCTAGAAATAATGTTGATTCATCTAGTTATTCTACTATAGTATAGGATATGAATAAGATTAAAGCTAATATCACTTTACATGAATTTACTCAAATTACTAAACAAACATATTTTTTGCTAGAATATTTGAGTAAAAAATGTAGTAAATCACAAAAATCTACAAATCTAAATGTAATGATGTATAAGAACAAAGTGGAGGTTCTACCTTTCTTACTAACAATTAGATTTTTTGGTAAAAACTTGCATAATTGTTTGTTAGATTTAGGTGCCTCTATAAATATCATGCCAAATTTATTTTTTAAAAACTTGGTTTAACTCCTATTTAGTCTAATAGAGTTGTTACTCAATTAGACAAATCTAGAGTTAAATTAATTGGTGAATTTCTGAATGTGTATATACAACTTGATTCAAATCCAAGAGTGCAGTAATTCATAGATATTCAAGTTGTGCACATTCTAGATGCTTATGAGATGTTACGTAGTAGGGGTTGGACCAAATATTTGAATGGATACATGTCAAATGACTGATATCATATGTGGTTACCATGAAGGGGAGTTCCTAATCAAATTCAAATTGAAAGAGAACCAAAGATGAAGCACATGATCACTAAATACAATGTAGCTAATGAAAAGGTCAACATCGTTAAATCTGAGTTCTAAAGACTCATACTATGCTTGGACTTTGGAAATTATATGTTGATGTTGCTAGATGCAAATTTGGTTCTAGAATAGGAGTAGTCTTAATCAATAACATTGGGAAAGAATATCATTCTTCCTGCAAACTTTAGTTTCCTTGTACTAATAATTTGGTAGAGTAAAAAGCATTAATTTTAGGATTATAATTTGTTATTAAACATAAGGTCAAAAAACTACAAGTATATGGTGATTTTGAACTAGCAGTCAATCAAGTTAGAATCAAGTATCAATGCAAACTATCATATATGAAGAAATATAAGTTTAGATTATGGGACTTGATTGAGTATTTTGATGATTTCACCATTGTTTCAATCCCTAAAGAAGAGAACTAGTCTATTGATGAACTAGCTTCAGTTATAGCTAACCTTATGCCAAACCAAGATTCCCATATATTTAACATTGAATTAGTCCCATGTCCCTTAGTTCCTGATAGTGTTAACCATCTAAAAGTATTTAGTGATGATCAACAAATAATTGAGTTCATGAACAAATCAAGAGTATTTGAGTCTCATATTATTGATAAGGTCAATGAGAATTCTCTTGATGAAGATAGAATTGATGACAAGGTTATATAATTGAATGAACAAAAGATACCCAAAGGCATGATTACCTTAGAATGACTATTTAATCAAGAAAAGATAGCTAAAACTATTAAAGTTCCCAAAGCGAGTGGAAAGGATTATAATTTAGTTGACATAGGAACTCAAGGTCAACCTCAGCTAGTAAACATTGGTATAGCATGCAAGAATGAGAGTCTAAAAAATATTAAGAATTTTTAACCAAGTATAAGGATTTCATTGCATGGTCTTATGAAGACTTGAAGATATTTGATCCTAGATTCATTACCCATACCATTCCATTAAAAGAAGCTTGTAAAGATTTTAGACAAAAGCAAATACCTATTAATTATGTTTTAGATATATTTATTTACAAAGAGCTCAAAAAAATATTAGATGTAAAAATATCTATTCCAATTAGACATTCTACCTTGGTAGCTAATATAGTACTAGTTAGAAATAAAAATGGGGAGATTAGATTGTGCATAAACTTTAGAAATTTGAATAGATCTTCTGAAAAGGATAATTATCCTTTACCATCTCTTAACTAAGTGATTCAAATTTTTATTGGTTATACCATGATGTCTTTATTAGATGGTTTTTAAGGATGTAATCAGGTAATTTTTAATAAGGAGGATAGAATGAATAATTCATTCACAACAAGTGGGTCACTTTTGCTTACAAAAGGATGCCTTTTGGACTCATCAATGCAAGAGCTACATTTTAGAGATAAATGGACCATGCCTTTCAAGGTATCATAGATGTTGATACACCTAAATATATTAGCATGTTCATATAACATTTAAGAAATGTTTCTCATTTTTTAATCTGAAGAATCCATTCCATGAGTTGTTGGTTATGATCTTCTTGAAATCTGTGGTAGAGTAGCAACCAATATAGATGATTGTTTCACAAAATGAACATGTAAATGGTTATTGGGATCAATCATAGTCCTAAAACTTTGTGAAGATGAAATTGATATGAACTAAGTCCAATGAATGATGTCCAAAACCTAAAAACTAAACCCTAAGCTAACATGGATATTTATAATGACAAGCTAAACTGTAGTGAATTGGTAAAAAAGGAGAAAAAATGGAGGGTAAGGTAGAAAGAAGGTGTTTATGATCTTCAACCCAGACATAATGAAAAAGTTTAGATTTCATCTAGACATGTATTTAACCAATATATAGCATGAAATTTCAGATAAGCATAGATACTAATACATACCAGGTGAGGGTCTAAGGAAAAGTGAGATAATGCAAATGAGGAACCTAGATTTAATTTGAAGATTTACTTCTACAAACAAATAACATTGACACATTTGTAAGAAAAGTAAAGGAAATGAACTAGATATAGAATCCTTCAATCAACCTAGCATAAGCACTAAGTTAACAACTATGCATTCATATCAACACATCTATAGTTCATGAAGACCATTCAAGTATGAACATCAAACTATAAAACTGAGGAAGTCAACCATGATAACAAACACAGACAAATATTGGACAAACTTTATAGATTTCCTTGCTTGTACTTCATTACTCCAAGTTTACAAAGTAATTTTGGATCTCTAAGAACCCCCCCCCCCCCCCACTTTATAATTATACCATACCTCATTTTTATATAAGTCAATTAATGAGGTATGGTTAGTCAATCCAGGTCAACATGACAATTGAACAAGTGTTATAGAAAACTAACTCTTTTGAATGCCCTAATATTGGTGACACTTTTCCACTATGACTAACCAAAAGCTATGTATGTTCCATGTTTCTCCTAATTTTATAGAATAAAATATTCCCTTGAAATGATTTACATGGTATTTTGATTTAAAATAAAATACTGTGATAACTCAATTGACTTTAAGACTCTTTTGCACTTTTAGCCTCTCATTCACTTACCATATTGAGTCTAAGAAACATGCTTGTTCATATTTTCTAGTCTTCATTGTTCATGAGACAATTATAATTCAAGCACTTTTTAGGTCCACATAGACCTTGAAATATAATGTGTCATGTCTATGTGGTAAATGCCCATGCTAAACTATCCATTTGATCTTAGAACATGACCATTGTTGCCTTTGGACACATGTCCTTATTTCATAATCTCTCAAGCTGGGTTACAGTATCACACCATTGATATAATTTGAGAGTCTATTATGTATTAGTTTTTATCATGAGCCATTGATATTCATCTATTGAGACCCGTGAGATATCATGCCATGTGGTAGCATTTCATGGGATCTTGATGCATCTTTCAAACATGTTTGGTCACTTAGCATCTGCGTACCATGTGGAAGCCTCTCACTTAGGTCTATGAGGCTCCTTTGAAATTGTTAACCCTCACTTCATGACATTGGAGATTCAATATACCTATAAGATGGTGACAGTTGATGCATTCTCATGCAAATCTTATCCTCCTGAGTGACATGTGCTTCATAGGATGTTGCTCATTGAGACATTGGGATCATCTCTACCCAATTGGTGAATCTTCACTTTTCTTAGGGCTCTTGTGTTTTGCCCAAACTCACATTTTATCTATTGGATCTTTACCTTAGCCCATCCAAGATGGTGACACTTGTCACTCTCATTAGTGATATTAGAACCTCTTGACATTTTTAACTTTGATCATGCACCATTTTTAGATCATCTCTGAATGATCAAACATGTACGATCATATCATCATTGACTTATTGACTTTTTAACTTGACACGTAGGTCATTGATCTCCTTTTGATGCCCTGAGATCTTACCACTTGTTGCCTTTAGGCTTGTCCTCCATTTCTACGGGCATAAAATAGACTTAATAAGGTACTTGAGAAATATATAACTTAGGATATAATTTTAGCCTAAGGTTTTATTCATGTGTAAATAAACATTGAATAAAACCTTAGGATAAAGTCTTAAGATAGGTTTTTAAAATATATAATAAAATAGCTCATGCTTAATTTAGCTCATGTGAATGACAAACTAGACTAGGGGGATTCAGGAAATATAGAACTTAGTATGAAGCTTTTGGACTAAAGTTTTGGTCATGTTGATAAAACACAATACAAACTTTAGGCTAAAATATTAAGCTAAGTTTAACATATAATAATTGTTTCCTATGCAAATTCAAATAAAATGACCCCACATGAATTTAAGGAACTTAGGATAACCACTTAGAATAAGGGTTTTTGAACACTCAGTTAACATAGATATAATTACCTAGGTCAAAGATTAAGTATTAGTTAAAGGGATTTTTTTAAACATTAAATTACAAAGCCATAGATTCAGTGTTCAGACAATTAAGATCCCACTAAACCTTTAACCATGGAAGGGTCAGGATTAAATCATCATCAACATTAGATAAATTCAAATGAACATTAAGTGATAATAAATCCATGTAAAAGGGATTCAAATTAAACCTTAAAATATATGAAACACAGTCAACATTTTCCATCTCAGATGGAATCCATTAATCTTGTAAGGGGTAAAACACAGAGATTCAATGTTAGCAAATTTAGACATGATCAAACCATAATCATATGTAAATGTGCTAATCCAACTATGGTGTGGATGATCTTCAAATAAAGACAATGTGTAAAACACTGCTAGTGATACTCTGATCAAGATGAAAATTATAATTTTAAGCATACAAATTTTCACAATTTGAAACAAGGGTCCTCATTTTTTAGAGAATGGGGGTATGTTGACCTCAATAAATGAGGCAAGTTATGGGGGAAGCATAGCAATATGTTAGAAATCCAGAGACTCTAGTTTAGACTAGTAACTAGGCTACTTGATTCCACTTGATCAGGCAAGATTATTAAGATTAGTTCATGGTTATGATAACAAGTCTTACACATGTAAAATTAGGATCAAACATCAAGACATAACCATGTTGTGTGTGTGATTTGATTCCACTTACTGATTTCCATAGGATTTAGAGAACAACTTATAGATTCATGACCTTGACCATTAACACTAACTTATAACATATATAGATGTTCATTAAGAACCATGCTTTGTACTTATGAGAAGGCTTGAGCATTATTTTGCTTACTAGCTAGGCATCCATAGGCCCTGAAAAAGATACCTTTGACTCCACTCAAGGCCTTGATCCACTGCCATCCAGGCATCCATAGCCCTAGGTGGATATGGCCAGAATCACCTTTTCTTTGAAATCTCTTAAAATTTTTTAATTATAGGTTCTTAATTTTTTGTATTTTTCAAATCATTTTTGACTCTCTACATAAAAGGTTGGGAACTAGGTTATCCAGGTTTTGAGGATTTGGTCACAGTGTTTGATCTTCAGATAATCATCCTTGGATGTACAAACTTTATCCCAGGTAATTAATGTTTATTAAAGTACAAACATGACTACATCCTAAATAATTCAAACTTTCATCTCAACATGTGAAATCCTTATTAAAATCAAATTTAGATCAGAACAAGGTTTAAAATCTCAAAGAATAATTAACCTATCCATTAGTCTTTGTTAGTTTCTCTAAACTATAACATCAAGCTCACATTTCAACAATCTATGATCAACCAATATTGAGAAGTCATACTTGCATTTTCGAAACTGTGAAGTTCCTGAGCAATTAGGTGAACTTTGAGTTGAGGGTTGTCCAAAAGGACTTATTTAGAAGCAAGGAACAAAGAAAATAAAGAAAACAAATAAAACAAAAATCAAAATAAACATCAATCAAATAAATATTTACAATCACTAATTACAAACAAGGGACTTGAAAAGAAACTAATCTAAATCCCTATACTAACTCCATAAACAACCTACCTCTAGGATCAAATGGAAAGTTATTTAATCTAATACAAAACCCTAAAATATGATTGCTTCATTCAATGGCCTATTCTTATGGATAGGAGCACTTGTATGTTTGTGTCTTTTGAATGATGCAACTTGGCTTCCCATATCCATTCTCAAGTTAATTGATTGAAAATATGGATCCAAAATCTAGATATATTCTTCCCAAATTCTTATCTATTACATCAGGAAAGTTAGCTCTACTTCATTCAAAGATTGATCATGTCTTGTCTCATTCTCCTTCCATGGTTATTTTGTGAACTCAGTTGGTATACTTGGATTAATGTCTTTATTAGGCTCCAAATCATCTTGATTTGGGATCTATAGAATATCATTTCCTTATTAAAAATAGATATAATAGTACTTTATATACTACATTCCTAAATCTCCACATGAAGTGGGAATATACTATAAATCCTTACACAAAACTCTCCAAGTCATCCCATAAAGCTTCTTCATCATGATCAATAGAAAGGACATGAGATTCATTTAGAATCTTACCATTTGAAACATGTTGACTACATATTTCTAACCTTTTACTAGAATCATATGAAAGTTATTGATCTATTACATTTTATTCATCTTCATCTTCTTTACCTCCAAGTGTTTCAATGACATCCTTAGGAACTCCATTTATCTTAGTTATAACTTCTTCTATTGCTTGAGAAAGGATAGGATCTTCCTCCATGATTGGTATAGTCTATGCTTCCTCTGAAGTATCTTTAAATTCATCTTCATCTTAAAATGGAAAATCACAAGTCTCTACCATAAGAGTTATTTTAGAAGATGTAGATGTCATAGAAGAACTAGATGGGCATGCTAAATTATTATGAACCCTACAATAATTAGCTAAAGGCACATCACAAGTGTTTATGTTAGACACATTCATAATTTTAGATATCTCATTTTTATAGTTTTAATTATTGTTTTAAAACCTAGATGTGGGTTTGTTGAACCCTTGAACAAAATAATTTCTATCAAAACCTTCCCCATTATTACCTAATTGCTTTTGTTTCTCAAGAAAATCAATGCTTGGCTTTTGGACCATTTTTAAAATAGAGTCATTTTCATTTTTAGGTGCCTCTAAATTGTGAACTTGAGGACTACTTCCATTTATTATCACCATAGCTCTTTGATCTTGTGGATGAGATCCACTTGCAGTGTTATTTAGGAATCCTAGGTTTTGACCAAGATGAGTATGAATCAAAAGTAATTGGTTTAAAACTAGAGTTTGATTTAAAGTAACCATGCTCTGATTAACATCAAGCATGACCATTTAACATGGGTAAATTAGGATTGATATTTGGAATTGACATATACCATTTGACCCTGGAATTGCATTTGGTCATTAATTACCAAAACTTTAGCATAGGCTAAAGCTAATGTATTAATGACTCTAACATATCTTTTGAAAAACATAGAAGTTAATGGATCTAAAGCATCTATATACATATCTAAAGATAAAGCCTCAATATGTCTATAAAAAGCTATAGTTATATTCAAGATCTTTTGAAATCTAGCATTAAAATCTCTAATGGTTTCATTTGAATCCTTCTTCACAGTAATGAACTGTTGATAAAGGACATATGGACTTATGATATTTCCAAATTGATCAATGAAATGATTATTGTAATCATTCCAACCGATAATGAAATATTTAAGAAAGTTAAGAAACCAATTATATGCCTCATCTCTAAGAGTAAAGGAAAAAATTTACAGGCAACATCTTTATGAATAACATTTAACAATCCTAAGGGAGCTTTAAATCACTCGATATGTTCTTTAGAGTCACAACACTAGTAGGAATAAAAGAAGTTAAATACCTTTTAGGACTTTAAGGCAAATCATGTACCTGAATAAGTACATTGATAGAAGATCTACCTAACCATGCCATACATTGATGAAAATCTTACTTGTGGTCATTCCAACTCCAAATCATGTTCATAATATAACATAAACACCAAATCTTTGCAAAGACAAATGTATCTTCAAATATTTGCAAATATATATATATATATATATATATATATATATATATATATATCTTTAAAGAATAAATATCTTTGTCTAAAAAAGCACAAATACTAGTCTGAAACCATTAAGATCAATTATATTTACACAAATATGCAAATAATACATCAATATTTGAACACAATTCACTAAAATTAGAAAAGATACTACAAATCCAAAAATATGTAGCTAAAGGCCCTCTTTCTAGCACCAAAGTTTTCCCTATTGATACACCTAAATGTATTAATAGGTTCATATAGTGTTTAAGAAACACTTCTCATTTTTGGATCTAAAGAATCCATTGCATGAGTTGATGGTTGTGATATTCTTGAGATATGTGGTGGAGTAGCAACCAAGCTAAATGACTATTTCACAAAATGAACATGTAAATGGTTGTTGGGATCAACCGTGGTTCAAAAACTTTGTGAAGATGAAAGTGATTTAAACTAAGTCCAATTAATGATGTCTAAAACTTAAAGACTAAACCCTAATCTAACATAGATATTTAAAATGACAATTTAAACTATAGTGAATTGGTAAAAAATGAATAAAAGGGAGGGTAAGGCATAAAGAAGGTATTTCTGATCTTCAACCCAGACGTTATGACAAAGTTTATATATCATCTAGACATGCATTTAACCAATATATAACATGAAATTGTATAAGCACATATCCTAATACATACCAAGTAAAGGTCTAAGGAAAAGTGAGATAATGCAAATGAGAAACTATATTTAATTTGAAGATTTACTTCTACAAATAAATAACATTGGCACATCTGTAAGAAAAGCAAAATAAATGAACTAAATCTAGAATCCCTCAATCAACCTAACATAAGAATAAGTTAAAAACTCTACATGCATATTAGTACATCTATAACTCATGAAAACCATTCAAATATAAATGCCAAACCATAAAAATTGAGGAAGTATCCATGTTAGCAAACACATAGACAAACATTGGACAAACTTTGTAGAATTCTTTTTTTGTATTGCTTGTTCCACATTTATAAAGTAATTTTGGATCTAAGAACTCCCCTACCCTTTACAATTATAAATACCTCCTTTATATAGATAATTCATGAGATATTCCCATAATTCCTTCTCAACATGCAATTTGACAAGTGTCATAGGCAAGTGTTCCTTTAGAATGCCCTAATATCGATGACTATTTTCCAATATGACTAACCAAAATCTATATATGTTCTATGATGATCCTTATTTTATAGAATAAAATATTCCACTAAACTAATTTACAGGGTCTTTTGATTTAAAATAAAATACTATGTCAACTCAATTAACTTTGAGATTATATTACACTTTCAACCTTTCATTCACTGACCAAATTAAGTCTAAGACATGCTTGTTCATAATTTTGATCTTCACTAGTCTTGGAAAATTATGATTCAAGCATTTTTAGGTACATAAGACCTTGTAATCTAATGTGTAATTTCTATGTGGCAATGCCCATGTCAAGATGTCCATCTGATCTCAAAACGTGATTGTTGTTGTATTTGGACATGTCCTTACCTCATACTCTCTCAAGCCAGATCGAATTCAAACCATTGATCTACTTTGAAGTCCTCTTTGTATTAGTTTTTATTATAAGCTATTATATCTCTATTAATTCCCCTAAGATCATGCCACCTAGTGAATCCATAGCCTCTCTATGCATCTTTCAAACATACTCTATCACTTAGGATTTGTACACCACATGGTGGCCCCTCATTAGGTATCTAGGCTTGTTGAATTTTTTACCCTTACGTGTTTTTAGATATTTGAGCTACCTATGATATGGTGATACTTGTCAATATTGTGTTTATCTTAGATCCTTTTGACATTTCAATGTTTCTCATCCATTGTTTGATCATCTCTGCTTGAGCAAACATGTTTCATCATATATTATCTACCCAAACATAACCTCTGTATTGGATATTACCTTTAAACTCTAAGATCTTACCACTTAACAAATCCATGCTTATCTTGGGGATCTTAAATTTTTGACTTTGATCATGCACCATCAGATCATCTATATTCAAGTTAACGTACACCATATATATTGATGTTTGACTTATTGATACCCCGTAAGCTTGACACTTATCTTTTCTAGGTTTGCTCTATTTCTGCAAACATAAAATAGACTTAATAAGGTCCCAATAAATATAGAAATTAGGACATAGTTTTATCCTAAAGTTTTATTCATGTTAATAAACACAATAAAAAACTTAGGATAAAGTCTTAATCTAGGTTTTAAAAATATATAATAAAAGAGTTATTCTTAATTTATCTCATGTGAATGGAAAATTAGACTAGGGAGATTTGGTAAATATATAAATTAGTATGAATCTTTTGGACTAAAGTTTTGGTCATGTTGATAAAACATGATAAAAAATTTAGGCTAAAATATTAAGCTAAGTTTAACATATAATATTTATTCTCATGAAAATTCAAATAAAATTACCCCATGTGAATTTAAAAGTAACTTAGGAAAACTAATCAGACTAAGGTTTTTTTAACACTTATTTAACATGGATCCAATTAACCAATCAAAGATTAAGGATTAGTAAAAAGGGATCAAATTAACATTAAGGTACAAAACATTGAGTAGTGTTCACATAAATGAGACCCTATTAAACCTACAACATTAAAATATAAGGATCAAATGTTAGCAATATTAGATAAATTCAAATGAAGATTACATGCTAACAAACCCATGTAAACTAAATAAAATTGATAGTAAATCATGAAACCTAGACATTGTCCATCTCAGATAGATTCGACTAATCTTGCAACCTAAAACATAGAGATCCAATGTCATCAAATTTAGACAAGATAAAACAAGAATCATGTGTAAATATGCTAATCCAAACATGGTGTGGATGATCTTAAAATAAATATAATATGCAAAACACTTTAATGTTACTTTGATCAGATGAATTTTCAATTTAAAGCACAAATTTGCACAATTTGAAATAAGGGTTCCCATTATCAAGAATGGGGGTATATTTACCTAAAAAATAGGTAAATACATTATTATATATATAGATGGCCTAACTATGTTTTCTAAGAACAAGGAAGATCATATAATGCATTTACAACAAGTATTTGAATGTTGTAAAAGGTATGGAATTTTCCTTAATCCTAAGAAAAACATTTTTTGTATAACTAAAGGGAAATTAATAGGGCATGTTATAACCAAATATGGGATTTATATAGATCCTAATAGAGTTAATGACATATTTAAGATGGAACCCCAAAATAGTAGAAAAGAATTAAAGTATTTCTTTAAGAAAATCAATTTTGAAAGAAAATTCATTTTTGGTTTTGCAAGGATTGTGAAACCACTTAATGACATGATGAAGAAGGATGAAAAATTCATATGAAATGAATAAATTAATAAAGCCTTCTAAGATATTAAATAATAATAACATAGGTACCCATGTTGATAAATCCTGATTTTACAAAAAAAAATATCTTTATTCTTTTACTTATGAACATACTATAGTATATGTTCTAACTCAAAAAATAGATAAATGTGATCATAAAATTGCATTTATGATCAAAAAATTTAAATGTTTTGAGTTAAACTATTATCTAATTGATAATTAGGCATTTGCTTTAGTCAAGGTAATTAAAAAGCTTAGACACTATATTCTTAGGAATAAAGTGCATGCAATATAGCTAGACCCTACCACTAAACTTATGCTTAGTCAATGTGAATTGGGAGAGGGAAGAGGTATGTTGATGTCTATACTCCAATATTATGATATTGAAATTAAAACTACCAAATTAGTGAGATGTCAAGGATTGATTCAATTAATTTCTAACACTAATCCTAGTTTGAACATTATGTAGGTTGATCATCAATAATTATAACAAAATGATTGGTATAATGAAATTACTAATTTATTGATCAATGTTTCTTATCCTATAGGTATTATTATAGAGTAGATAACAAATTTTAGACTCAAATCATCTCACTTCTTGATTAAGGATGAAATACTATACATAAAGAACTATGAAGGTATATACTTGAGATGTGTTTCAAAGTAAGAAGTAATTGAAAACTTGAGTACTTTTCATGAAAAAATTGGGAGTGGACACCCTTATATATATAAAAAAAAAAAACTTAAAATATCCTAAGGGTAGGATATTATTGACTAATAATCTTAAAGGATGCACACAAGCATGTTAGATAATGTCATCAATGTCAGATTTTCAATGCCAAAGAACCAAAAATAGTTATGCCATTGAAGCTAATGTTAATTGACAAAACTTTTTATCAATGAGGTTTGGACTTTGTAGGGGTTATTAATCCTAATTATTTAGATAGACACATGTATGTTTTTACTACTACTGATTATTTCACAAAATGGATAGAGGCAATAACAACAAAATAATGTAGAATTGAAGATGTAATCAAGTTTTTGGAAGATAACATTTGTACTAGATTTGGGACACTAGTATCATTAGTTTGTGACAATGGATTAGCCTTTATATATATAGAGATGATTGAGTGGTCCTATGATAACAATATAGTTCTTTATTTTTCATCAAATCATTATCCCTAGGGTAATGGATTTTTAGAGTCAACTAACAAAAAAATGATGAAATAAATTAAGAAGTCTATAGATCAATAACCAAGAATATGGCATAAATTATTCAAATATTCTCTTTAGGTAGACAGAACAAGAGTGAAATAAGCTCTGAAAGCATCACCATTTCTATTCATATATGGTCAAGAACCAATATTTCTAACTACTCTAAATCTACCAACTTACAAGTTTATGCAAGAGTATATGGAAGAAGATCAAGAATATGCCAATTCTAGGTTACTTGACATAATTAAAATTAAATATGAAAGGGAGGAAGCATTTTACAACTTCAATATACATCAAACTGCTTTCAAAACATGGTTTGAAAAACATTCAAAGACAACGGTATTTAGATAGGGAGACCTAGTTCTTCTATGGAACAAAGCAACCAAGCCATAAGGAAAACATGGGAAATTCACTCCTTTATGGATTGGTAATTATAAAATTTCTATGACATTTTGAGACAACACATTCAAGCTCAAAAACTTGTAGGGAGTAGGGTTCACTCTACCAACCAATGTGTAGTATATTAAGCATTACTTCTATGTTGTCACACCTCAAGTCTACATGGAGTAATTTTTAGGATTAGATAGAGTTAGTGTTAATAATTAAATGAATTCAAATCATATTTAATTCACCATAAAATCTCAATTTAAAACACATAAACCAGATTTTAAATGTGTAAAACTAGATCTCTCTGTGCATTACTTGCATCACAAAATCAAATTCTTAAATCATAGTAAATGATTGCTTTAATGGAGAAAATAAAAAACTAGAAATATCACATAAGAAATATATACCATGGTTCACCCAATGTGGACTACATCCACCAAGAAATTCCTCAATAAAAATCATCACACAATAAGAGTATAAACTCTCTAAAGAGAAACTCTCACAGAGATTGAATATCTCTTCAAGAATTCATAAAAGAATTCTATAAATTATTGATCCAAATCTAATGTCTATCAACAATAATCCATAGATGCTATGTCATACCTATGCCTATAAATAATCACACCACAAGCTACTATACCACATCCTATAAATAAAAACATTATCATGCAAAGTCACACAACCCCCTGTATATGACCAAAAATGAAAAAAATCCACCCAAGAAGGAGAAGCTCACCATGCTTATCCACTATGGCTTTATTCTCAAGGAAACGTGCCATCCTTCACCTAGTCATGCTTATCCAAAATCCCACCAAAGAAGGAACATGCCATATTCATCTCTCCTCCAAAAAAGGTGCACATAAATTATAATGAGATAACAACTAAATCCTTAAAATAAGCAAGTCAATCCCACTTCCACAAAATATGGAATTCAACATGAAAATTAGATATTTAACAACTAACTTTCTAAAAACAAGGAAGTTAATACCACTTTCACAAAACATGGAATTTAACATAGAAATTAGAAAAATATATAAGAATATTCCACTTAGATGGAAACAAAGTTCCATAAAAGGTGGAGTTACAAAAAAATGTGATCCCCACATTTTTAGAGATCTCTAAGCCTCTAAAATGATCCACCAAGTTCATGTGATAGCCTCAAAGGGATCCACACTCAACAATCTCCCACTTGGAGACCATTTATCCTGAATAGAATCTATCACTGCTCCATGATGACTAAGACCAACCAAATATGAACATAGTCTCAACTTGTCCAATGTGACCACCTTGGTTATTATATCCATAGGAATCTAGATAGTATGAATCTTCTCTACCTTCACCAAGTTCTCCTCCAATGTTGTCTTGATAAAGTGATAACATAATTGAATGTGTTTTGTCCCCAAGTGAAAAGTGAAATTCTTTGCCAAATGAATAACACTCTGACTATCATTGTGTAGTCTCCCAACTTCTTGCTCATGCCCCAAATCTCAAAACAACTATTGTAACTAAATAATCTCATTTATATCCTCTTTGGAAATAAAATAATTTACCTCTATGGTTGATAAAGCCACAAACTTCTGTATCTTGGAAATATAACTAACCACTATATCTCCACTAGTAAATATATAAGCTATCATAATCCTACTATCAATATCCCCTACCATATCTGAGTCCACATAACCATAAAAAGTGGTATGTGATCTACCATAACATAATTTAACATACATGGTTACTTTTAACTAAAAAATCTATTTCATTAATTTCCAATGCTCATAACTAGGATCACTCATATACATACTCATAGCTCCCATTACATGGGAAATATCTAACTTAGTACAAACCATGGCATACATCAAATTACCAACTGTCAATGAGTAAGGTACCTTGGACATCTTAATCTTTTCAACCTCCATCTTGGGGCACTACTCCTTTGATAATCTAAAGTGTCTTAACAAAGGAGTACTAATAGATTTAACATCCAACATTATAAAACTTTTCAAGATTTTCTTCACATACTCTGATTGGGATAAAATTAGCTTCCTTCATTTCTATCATGAATAATCCTCATACCAAGGATTTTCTTTGTTTCACCCAAATCCTTCATAGAAAAGGAGTCACTGAGTTATTTCTTAAGTATATGAATATTCTATATGTTCTTTCCTATAAATAATGTGCCATCCACATACAATCATAATATAATAAAAGAACCATCATCAAAATGTTTGATGTAGATGCAATGGATAGAATTACACCTTTGATAACCTTGTTAACATAAAATAATCAAATTTTTATACCATTACCATGGAGCTTGTTTTAGGTCATACAAGATCTTTTTTAGTCTACACACATAGTTACCCTTCCCTTTGACCTCATATTCTTGTGGTTACTCCATATACAACTCTTCATCTAAATCACCATGAAGAAAAGAAGTTTTAATGTCTAAATATTCTAAGTGCAAATCCTTGACTGCAACTAAACCAAGAATAGTCCTAATAGAAGTCATTTTTACAATAGGAGAAAAAATCTCATCAAAATCAATACCTAATTTTTGTGCAAATCCCTTCACCACCATTTTAGCCTTCTACCTTTTTCTCCCTTCATCTTCTTATTTTATTCTATAAATCCACTTATTTGGATATGCACTCTTGCCCTTGGTAGCCTTACCAAATCCCACATTTATTTCTCCATGAGAGATATATGCTCTTCATCCATGGCTTGCTCCCACTTATTTAGGGCATATAACTACATTTCTTCCTCGTAACACACTGGAACTCCATTGTCAGTGAGTAATAAATAATTCAAAGGAGAAAAATGTTTTGGTTATCTTCTTACCCTATAATACCTTCTTACCATAGGAGTTTAAGGTCCTTGTGTAGAACGTTCTTGAACTGATTCATTGGATACTTTGCCATCCATAATGTTATCCAATATTGTGTACTCTTTTTGTACCTATTCCTATTCTTGTTCCTATCCTTATTCCTATTCCTATAAGTGATTCTGATACATGACTTTTTTCATTCAATATTACATCTCTAGACTAAAATATTTTCTTATCTCTAATGTTCCATATATGGAAACCAATGCCATCCTCACCATAACCAATAAATGTGCATTTTTCTAATTTTACCTCTAACTTGGTCCTATATTCTTTCTTAATAAGAGAAAAAGCCTCAAATCTAAAGACTCTAAGAAAAGAATAATCAATATTCTTACCAGAGCAATCTTATTTAAGAATGCCTCGATCTAAAGGAATTGAAGGTCTTCTATTAATTAGATAAACTATTTTGCTAACTGCTTCTACCCAAAATTGTAAAGGTGGTTAACCCTTCATATAACCTCATACTCCTAACACATTCCATTATTGTTATGTTCATCCTTTTAGATACCCCATTATGCTATGGAGTTCTTAGAACTATCATTTGCATATGGATTCCATTGTTAGAACAATAATAAAATAAATCATTACTACAATACTCACCTCCATTATCTGATCTGAGACATTTCAACTTGAGACATGTTTCATTCTCAACCAAGGATTTCCACCTCTTAAAAGTGTCAAATACATCATATTTCCTTTTAATACAATAAACCTAAACTTTACTAGTTGTGTCACCAATAAAATTGACATAATAATTAAAACCACTAATAGAAGATATCTAATCTGGTCCCCATACATCTGAATGTACCAACTCTAACTTATGTTCTTTCTTTGTGGGTCCAAATTTTAGGAACTTAACTCACTTCTTTTTCTTATACACATAGTTCTCACATAAGTCTGAATAAAATTCTTTTAATCCAATCAACTTATCTTTTAAGATCTCTATGCCTTTATGGCTCATATGACTGAACCTATAGTGCCACATAGTTGCATTTCCATCTGTAGGAACTAAATTACAAGAATCAACATTACTAGTCAAATATAATTTACTTTCTTACGTATTTTAACCATAAGAGCACCTTTGGTAACTTTCCAAGAATCTATAGTAAGTATTACCAAATAACCTTCACTACCCAATTGTCTTACTAAAACCAAATTTTGTTTCAACATATGCATATGTCTCACATCCTTAAGTAGCCACATGTTCCCTTTCTATATTTTCACCTAAACACAACCTTTTCCTACTATCTCACATGGTTCATTATCACGAAGATAAACATATCCCAAATTTTATTGAACATAATCAATAAAATAATCCTATGTGGGGTGGCATGAAAAGAAGCCCCTGAATCTAATACCCAAGACTCAAAAAAATTATCCAAAAAATTAATTAAGGCATCCTGACATGATTTACCTAATGTCACATTTACCTCACTAATTTCATCCTTATTGTCATTTTTATCTAGAAGTGACCAACATTCCTTCTTTGAGTGTCCATTCTTACCATAATGACAGCATATCATCTTGGCTCTAGATCTGGATTTAGATCTACCCTTTTACATTCCATGGTTTTCTTTGATCTTGTCATTTTTCCTCCCTCTAGTTTCAATATTCAAATCATTCCCTAAATATGATTCACTAGTTCTCTTCCTTTGCATTTCCTCACTAAGAATCAACCTACAACATCCTCAAAATTTAAAACTCCCTTGATACGGAATGCATTACTCATAACCATAACCAAGCTATCCCAATAATTAGGTAAATAACACAAAATAATAAAATCTTTAAATTCATCATCAAATTTAATTCCAATATAAGTGAGCATACTTACAACCATATTAAAATCATTTAAATGACTAGAAATAGAACCATTCTCAAACATTTTCATATTAAACAATCATTTCATAAGAAATATTTTATTTGAAGTAGAGGGTTTCTCATATAACTTTCCAATTTTATCCATGATATCCTTTATATATTTCTCATCTAAAATTTTGAATGCAATAGAAGATGCAAGGCATAACTGTATGGCTCCCAATGCCTTCCTATCAAGCAATGTCTAATCAACATTACTCAAGGTTATAGGTTGTCCTCTTTTCCACTCTAAGGGGAGATGAAGTTCCTTCTGATATAATTAATCTTCCATTTGAATTTTCCACTAACTAAATTTTTTTCATCAAAAATCTCAACTCTAGATATGATCTCTTCTCCCATAGCTCCCACTCAAGCTAATAACCCTTCTTGTGATTTGCCACTTCAGAAAAAAAACACTGCCAAAGATTTGATACCAGTTGTTAGGAATTAAATGAATTCAAATAAGATTTAATTCACTATAATTTATTAATTTAAAACACACAAACTATATTTTAAATGTGTAAAATCAGATATCTTTATGCACTACTTCATCCTGGGATCAATTTCTCAAATCACAATAAATAATCTATTTAATGGATAAAATAAAAAACTAGAAATATCACATAAGATATATATACCATGGTTCACCTAATGTGGGCTACATCCACCAAGAAATTCCTCAATAAAAATAATCACAGAACAAGAGTACAAACTCTCTAAAGATAACCTCTCACAGGGATTGAATATCTCATCAAGAATTCAAAAAATAATTCTCTAAATTTTTGATCTAAATCTAATGTCTATCAACAATAATCCAAAAATGATATGCCACACCTGTACCTATAAATAATCACACCATAAGCTTCTATAACACACCCTATAAATAAAAACATTATCATACAAAGTCACACAACCACCTGTATATAAACAAATATGGAATAAATCCATCTAAAAAAGAGAAACTTGCCATTCTTATCCAAGATGGCCTTATCATCAAGGAAACACACCATCCTCCACCCAGTCATGCTTATCCAAAAGCCCACCAAGGAAGGAACACACCATCCTCATCTCTCCTTATAAAAGGTACACATAGATTATATTGAGATAATAACTAACTCCTTAAAATAAGGATGTCAATCCCACTTCCAAAAAACATGGAAGTTAACATAGAAATTAGATATTTACTAACTAACTCCCTAAAAATAAGGAAGTTAATCATAATTCCATAAAACATGGAAGTCAACATAGAAATTAGAAAAATATCTAAGAATGTTCCACTCACATGGAGGCAAAGTTCCATAAAAGGTGGAGTCATAAGAAAATTTGTTCCCCACATTTGTGAAGCTCTCTAAGCCCCCAAAATACTCCATCAAGGTCATGTGATAGCGTAAAAAGGATCCACACTCAACAATTAATGTAGGTAGTTTTCAAATAATTTCATTATTGTTCCTTGTTTGTAATTAGTGTTTGTGAATATTTTCTTGCTTTTTATCTATTTTTCTTGTTGTTGTGTTTTTTTCTTTTCTTTTATTCTCTAGTTTTCAATAAGTCTTTTCAAGACAAGTTTTCAAACTCCCTTATCCATATAAGTTATCAACAATAACTTCTTAAATCAAGAATGTAGGTATGAATCTTAAACATTGGTTGATCATGGATTTTAGAAATTCTAAACTTGATGTTATGTTTCTAAGAAATTGGTAAAGATTGATGTCTAGGTTAATTGTTCCTTGGAAATCTTAAACCTTATTTTTATCTAAGTTTGATTCTAATAAGGATTGCATATGTTGAGTAAAAGTTTGAATTATTAGAGTAAATTCATGTTAGCACTCAAAGAATATTATTTCTTGGGATGAAGTTTACAACCAAGGATGATTGTCTAAAAATCAAGCATTTGACAAAAAACTTAAAAACTTAGCTAATTCTAGTTCCCAACCTTTTTTGAAAAGCTAAGTATAGTTTAAAAATACAAAAAATAAAAACCTTATTGAAAATGTAAAGATTTCTAAGCAAAGGTGATATTGATAATCTCCACCAGGGCTATGGATATGTAGATGGCAGTGGAATAAGGCCTTGAGTGTAGCCAAAGGTATCTCTTTCAAGGCTATAGATGCCTGACTGGTAGTAGATTAATGCCCAAGTCTTCCCTTTTATTAAGCAATATTCATCATGAATATATAAATATGCTATAAATATATGTTAATGATTAAGCTCATGAAATATGGAAGTTGTTCTTTGAATCCCATTCTAATTAGTAAAACAATCAAAGCACACACACAACATGACTAAGTTTTTATATTTGATCCTAATTACACATTTATAAGACTTTTTTTAATCATAAATTGATCTTAATAATGGTACTTGATCATGTACAATGATTTGTCTGGTTATTATTTTGAACCAAGAGTATCTGAATTCTAACATTTTGTAATGTTTTCTCTAAAAGTTTCCATTTGTTGAGGTCAACATACCCCCATTTATAAAAAATGAGGGCCTTTGTTCAATTTTACAATTTGTGATATAAATTGACATTTAGTTTGATCAAAATTCTTTATTGAACATCATGTTTTTCTTTATCTCTCATTGGCCTAAATCCATGTTTATAGTTTAAAAAATGAGGACCTTTGTTCAAATTTTCAATGGATTTTCATTAGAATGAGAAAGTATTCATGGTTTATGCTTCAATGTTCAATTTTGTCCTTTTGATTAACCTTTGGTCTTTATTTGATTAATTAAATCCACGTTTAAATGATAACTAAAATTTTGGTCTAAAATTTTTAGCCTAAGTTTTTTTTAAATGGATTTAACTTATCAATAGGTAAATTTATTCTTGACTAATTCTTAGTTTAATTTTAGCCTAAGTCCTAATTAAATTTATTAATTCATTAAAACTTTAGTATAAAGTTTATCCTAAGTCTTTATATGTCCCAAATGCTTATTCTTTTAATTTTGATATTCATAAGTACTGATTACATGTAGGATTGACAAGTGTCAGAATCTCAAATGGTCAGATAATAAATTGATGATATGTAGATGATCTCCAAAGTTAACAATTCAAGATCAACATCAATGGAGCTAATTCATTCTTGCAAAATTAAATCAATGGTGAGCACATAGTCAACATGTCAAGGGATCTTGAGAAGGAACATAATAGTGACAAGTGACACAATCATGGTGAACTAGATACAAATCAATGGTATGTACTTGATCAAATGTATAAAGAGCAGATCAATGGTCTATGACTGATCATGCATTCAATAGTTTTATGGTATGCATTTAATCACTTAGATCAAGATAAATGGTACACATTCAATCTTGTATAAGTAGATCAATGGTGAAAAGTGAGTCTAGGAGTCAAGGATCCCAAATTACACATGATGCTACCACATGGTATAGGGACATTAGCTAGATAAAAATTGACTACAAAGTACATAGATTACATGTGATGATACCACGTGGCACAATCTCATAAGCCTAGATAAAATATCAATGGCCATAGTGAAATTCAAGTCTAGAAGACTCCCAAAGATATCAATGGTGTGTATTTTATCAAGCTTTAAGAGGCATGATATGATGACATGTATCCAAATGACAAATAGTCACATTTTAAAAATAAATGAGTTACCTGACAAGGCAATGTCATATAGGCATACACATCATATTGGAGGATATTGTGGACCTGAGCATGTAAAGGGTTAAATATAAGATCCAAGAGTGATTTAATCCACCAAATCACATATTTTTAACTTGTTTTTTGCTATTAAAGCTCTGTTTAAACCTCTAAAAATCCCTATAAAGTACATAAATCCCTAAAATATTCTTGGATTCACTATGTTGAGTCAAGAAATTTGAATTATCAATTGAAAAAGGATAATTCAATTAATATTATAATAATGGTGACACATGGAAATGTGTCAAAGCAAGTGATTGAGCTATATCTATTATTAGATGTAGAAGTCAAATTTTCAAGGACACATAATTTGTAGCTACTTCATTAAATATAGGGGATAACAATTACTCAAAATTGTTCTAGATAATTGAAAACCAAGGAGTTATAACCAAAGAAGAGAAGATCCTCTTGACAAAGAGACTTTATGATGATGTTTTAGTGATTAAGATGACTGGACTACATTATGCTACTACTAAACCAGAGGTACTGCACTATATTGATGTTCTTGGTCCAATTTTTAAAGATACTAGAATTGACAAGGGTATTTTGATTCATGAACCTAGTCTTAGGAAAATTGCATATATTTTTGTTGTTGCCTCTGAGTCTTACTACAAGCTATCTAAGCCCTAGATTGGCCTAACCTCCATTAATTCATGGACTAAGAAGCACAACATGATGGATATCCTAGCTAAATGGTTAGAAGTAGGTAATAATGTTATTGTATATCCTACAAAGTGTAGAGAGGATTACAAAGAAATTTATTCAAGCATTAGTCAATAAACCATGAAATATGCATAAATAACTAACTAAGCAAGCCTATCTATTCATATGGGAATTACAAAAGATAACAAAAAATAAATGAAAGAAAGCAATCACCATATTACTTTCCCAAATGGATTCACCATACCTATATGGCTCAAAAACATGTTCTCCCTTGATCAAGCATCCTTGTCTTTGTCAAAAATGGTGGTAAGGTCCTCCAATGCCTCAAGAACACTCTATAAAACCTAGGCTCTTAATGTGGAATCACTAAACTAGCCTATCAATGAAGATTTATAGAAATAATTTAGAATTATAACTTTGTAATATTCAAACTTTGGAGATATTTGAGCATAATAACATTGTACAAAAATATATTAGAAATTATGTCCTTGGCCTCTCTATTTATAGAGTTTTGAGATTGGTTAGGATCAACCTCAACCATCCATCTTGAGATGAAGATGTATGGTTGAGGATAATCCTAATATTTGGAATTAAATCCATAATTATCCTCAAGATGACCTTGGAATAAGGGGCCTTAAATAGGCATGGGAGGCATTAACTAGGCATGGGTGACCCATAATCCTAATATTTTATGCACTTATGGCTTGATGGATGCCACCTCATAGATGATGTCACTAGGCGATGTAGATAATAAGAATCAATTTTCAAAAAGAAATATTCAACAAGTCTCATGGAAAGTCCACTTAAGCCCTTGATTTGGATTAATTATCCTTAAGCAAGTTTAATCAACATTTGTGCAATTATTTGAAAATTGACCCTTAACTAATCAAAATGGTCAAAAATTCATATTACTGGGTCATAATTTGACTCAAGAAGAATTAGAAGTTGACGCTAGATGAGTTGGAACTGTATTCTCATTTAGGATGTTGAAAATATAAAATAACAAAGGTACATAATGTGTATTAATGAATTAGAAAAAAAGAGTGATCTAGAGCACTAAATGGTGAAATGATCATTTTGACTTGAAATGATATGATCAAAGTTAGCTAGCCCATAAAATGTATTACCCTATTTAGGGATACTTTGATCTAAAATGACACTTGTAAATGATAAGTTTGAACTATTTAGGATGTTTTATGCATTTTGACCTAAAATGTGCATTCGAGTGCAATTCAAGTAAGATTGACAATTTCAACACAAATGGTGTTAGGAATTGGATGTCTACATTTTTACCCTATTTGAGAAGGTGTAATGAGACATTAAAGTGAAGAAAAATATTTTCAAAGAAAAGAGTTGTCAAGAAGAAATTATAATATACCCATGATTCCCCCTTTAGAAGACATACTAGGATGAAATAGAAGGATGAACTCTCAAAAAGAGAGAAAAAGTGAGAGATTAACCCAGGGAAAAAATCACATCTAGATGAGCTAATGCTTGCACATGTGATTACCATAAATGATCAAAATATAATTATAGGTATAACATTCCATATAGATAGGGGTAATGGGAAAGATACAATCCATAAATGTAAGGGACACACTTTAAATGTACCCAATTTGAGAGTACAAGCTATATGGTTAAGGCATTGATCAATCCTGAGACAAGTTGCACACTAAAAAATTTCCATCATGGGCTTTAATGTGGAGATATTGGAATTAGAGGAAAAGGGAGAACATTATACTTCAATAATGGAAGCACCACTATAATAGGGCCTTGAAAGAGAAGATAATAAGAAGTGCCCCAGTAGAGCAAATGTGATCATGATAAAATAGGTGTGCCCTAGTAGGGCAAGTCTTAATCATTGATAAATAATAAAGAATATTTTTTCCCCTATTGAGCTTGATTTGATTCGAACAGTGGTTAAAATATTGGGCCCTAACATGGGTAATTAACAAGCAAGAATAGCTCAAAGATATAACCCAAAAGATAGGTTAAAGAAAGTAGATGTGAATGGACATGTGATGGTGTAATGGCTTAGAAAGCCATATAAAACCAAGCATATGAGAATGCACAAAGTGATGAGAGATATGAAAAGAAGAATGGAGATAGCTGAGCTAACCTCAATATAAATTGATCACTACCTACATAGTTCCATGGACTCATGCTCCATCATGAACTTCAAGTTAATGTAGTTCACCCAAGTTTGGGAGAGAATGGAAAGAAGCATGCTAAAAAATGACCAAAAATTTATTAGACTTACAATGTATGAAAAGAGATGCATGTCTAAGCATAGATAAAGAAGCTTTAAATGCATATTACCTAGATGCCTAATTCCACATCATGAGCCTAGGTTTTGTAAAGTGTTCTTGATAATCATTCATTAGAGTTGATGTTGATGTTAAGACCTTGAGACATGAGCACAAAGTGCTTGCTATAGAAAAATTAATTAAGCATCATATTTATGAATAAATTAGAATGACATAAGATTATAATTGTGCTAATCTAGTTCAAATACGAATACCTATAACTAAGGATAATGGTAAAATAATTACCAAAACTAGAGTTATAGTGATTTACATTTAAACAAAAAAGAAAAAGACAAAGAAAAAGATAAACATAAATGAACCTGACTTGGAATCAAGATATGATCTATCAAGACTTAAGTAGGAAAATAAATGATTAAAAACAAAAGGTAAGAAATCTTAATGACATGAGACCAAGATATGAATAATCAAGATCCATGTGGACCATTAAGGCATTCTTAAACACAAAAGGGAAAATCAAAATCAAATAGAAAAAAAAGACAAAGAAACACAAGACCAAGAATGAAGTGAGAAATAATACAAAGATAAAAGGAGAGGTGAAAAAGAACAAAAAAAACACAACAAAACACCAAGAAAACTCAAATAAACACACACAAACAAAAAGCCAAGTTAGTGTGGTTTAAAGACAAATGTTCATGCATGTGCAGTAGAGGCGTTACTTTCCACCACATCATAACAAAGAATAATGCCACAAAAATTATTCCCTAATTAAAGAGGAATAATGAAAAAATAAATGGGAGAAGAGAAGAAAAGGAAGGGGTTGGTTGAGTTGAATCCAAATGTATAATACAAGTGGATGCTACCTACATAGTTCTATGAATGCATGTTCCAACATGAACTTTAGGCCAAATTTAGTTCTCCCAGGAAATGGGATAGAAGAAAAATGATGATCAAAATAGCATGATTAATGTTATATAATAAATGGAAGAGATGACAAAAAAATGAGAATGTTCTAGCAAATAAGAAGTTGATGAGATGAGAAAGAATGATCTTGTAAAATGACAAGTGCATGGGATAAGATGAAATGAACTGGTGTTTTTGTGCTTACAAAATATTAAGAGCTTCAAACTTAATAGTTTCTCACAAAATGGAAATATCATTAAAACTTAATAGTTACTCAAAAAATTGTGAGATAATTCAAACTTAATGGTTTCTCACAAAAAGTGATAGCATTCAAACTTAATGGTTGCTCGCAAAATGACAAGAGCATGGGATGGTGGAATGGGAATGTATAAATGTACAAAAGTGTGAGGCAATGTTTTTGTAATTTTTTAGATAATTTTATAATTTTTTTGGTATTTTAAAAGTATTTCTAATATTTTTGGTGTTTTTGGGATAAAATATGCACAAGGTGGGACCATCTAGTTGAGGAGATGCACATCCTGAGAGTAAAGGTTCCATAAGACAACTAAGCTAGCTACAATAGCCCATGCTCACAAATCAGTGAGAGAAAGGTAAGGAATACTAAGGTGACCTCAACATGAATTTATCATGACCTATGTAGTCCTAAAATGACCTCAAGTCATAACAATTCTATCCACAAAAAAGGTAGGGAAAAACCAACTAGTTCCCAACAAGTTCTCAAATCTGGAAAATGGCTAGTCAAATGAAAATAATAATGTCAAGGTGATGTGGAAATGCATGATAAATATATGTTTACCATAGTTTTCACATAGGTGGTTATAACTAAGATACAATGAGATAGGTCAATGATACTAATTTGCCCATAGATGGTTAGAATAGTAGCAAGACTGGTGAAACACTAATTTTCCCATAGGTGGTTATAATCAAGCTCACATAGAATAACATGTATATAGGATGAAAGATATATTTATAGATAAAATATCATATTACTTTCATAGACTATCATTTTAAACATAGATTGGTTTGATTGTTGAAAATTGATCAGAATCTCCCCATGAAAAGGTGTGGCAAAAACCAAATGAACTAAGATCAAAATAAGATTTACATGTTCTCTTTCCAAACTAACATTCACATACATTTCCATGTGATATACACCTCAATTTAAATTTTCTCACAATATCTCACATGATAAAAAAAATTTCAAACATCCTTCATAGGCTTTGTCAATAGATCATAATGCTTCATTAGGCCAGGCCAGATCTAGAAATGGTCTAGGTGCAAACTAGGTCTGTAGGTCTTACCCCTATAGGCTCACCTTAATACTCAAATTAGTGATACAATTCCTCATATTAATTATCAAGCAACATTATACAACTTATTATGACTTTGTGCATCTATGTCACTAGGCCACCATGCTCAAACCTTCTCACTAGGATTTTATAAGTTATGACTAGTGCCATGACTAGGCTTCTCAAGCACTTGAAGCTTGATAATTGATCTTTAAATAATATTTGATGATGATATACATTTATAAAATTCCTTATATAATCCTTAAATAATTTCATACCTCTGTATATACCTCTTCATGCTCATCATGTACATGCTCATGATATGACTATGCTTGTTATGACTAGGCTTCTTGAGATACCTTGTACTCAAAGACTAGTAGTCAAAAGTTCTTACCTCAATGATGCTATAAAATAATAAAATTCACAATTAAACACTCTTAAACCACTAAATTTTTTTTATAACAACCAAAAAAATAATCATTAGGTTTCCTTCAAATTCTCTCTCAACAAAAGAGATATTAGGTTGCCTTCAAATTCTCTCTCTGACTTACACATTGACATCAATGACATCAACCTTGAGATCAATGAAAACATTTCTCAAAAAAATCCCCCTTTATCATTTATGGCAAACAATTATTCAATCTTATCACTCCCATCTCTCACATCTTCCCCAAACTGGTCAATCTCCCTTATTAAACTTTTCCCCCTTTGGCATTAATGACAAAGGGTCTTCCATAAACTGCCATCTAGAACCACCCCTTATTAAAACACTAGTTATGAATCATTACAATAATATTATCCCCCTTACTCGTTGCGTATCTCCTCTAAATAAACTTAGAACATAGATCAAGCTTAGTCAATAACTTGAATAGTTCCCCTTCAAACCAAGCATTCGTCATGCTTATGCTAACTGAAGAGTGTCTCCATGAATCCTAATGGAGTTATCCATTTCCATAGGGACTAAAAAAAAATTATGAGATTCCCATATCTCCATGTTTTCATAATACTTAATATCCTTTAGTATCCTTTTAAGCTTGATTGGTACTATAGACTTGACCTCTACATCAACCATTTGATCATTAATATGAGATACCAACTTACATTATTGACTTGATTTAACATAAAAAGTATTATATACAATATAAAACAATCCATTTGACCTCTTAGACTGATCATGACTTACCTTTATTGTCTATGGTTTCCACACATTCATTTTCCTTCTCTCTTGCACTGTACAGGCTTTAAACCACTTATTTTGACTTGATGACCTTCTAAATATATTAGGGTAGAATATTGAAATGTGTACCACATTATGAAAATTATATAAAACCACATTATACATACCTTTTAATTGATTTGAACTATGACTCCTTTCATAGTCCCATGAGTACTCATTCTTGGAAGGTCTTCTACACTCTCTTACTTTATGACCAAACTGATTGCATACATAATAGTAAGCATTGAATGAATAGGCATCCCTCATAGCATTAGGTTGTTTGGTTGGTCTCTTTATATTTAATTTATTGTCTTAATATCCTTCTCTTTGACTTTAGTTACCTACTTTTAGTCTTCTTTAAAATAAAGGCTTGTTTTATCACTTGCAGACTTTTAACTACTCAAGATGACAATTAGAGACTCAATGCTATTTTTAAACTTCACAAAGGTATTCACCTTGCTAGATGATTGATACAACTCATCATTCAGGGATTTAACTTCAGTTTTAAATCTAATGATATCTTCCTCTTTAGCCTTTAGGCTTATAGTGACTATCTCCATCTGTGCTTCAATCTGGTTGATTATCTCATCATACTCTTTGGATGTGTTACTCAATCTATCCTCAAACAAACCAATCTTCTCTTTATATTCCTTAAATAATTATTTTAGTTTGTGATTCTTTCTTCTTTTGAATTCAACTCCTTTATGGAACTTACCAATTATGCCTCAATGTTCACTTTAATGTTTTCATTTATTTCTACATCAATTATAAGGACTTTCTCATTTGAGAAACCTTCATTATCTGATTCTATGTCCATGAATAAGGTTTCATTATTTTAATGTTTAGGGTCATTAATACCATCATCACTATCATATGTACTTGTGTTACTTACATCAGATGAGTTATTGTCTTCTTTGGTATAAAAACTTCTCTTGTTGTTGAATGAGCCTTTACTAAATTCATACTTCCTAAAATCTTTCTTATTTTTGTTAGTCTTCCTATCATCTCCATGATTTTCATCATGTTATTCATAATACTCAATTTTATAGTTTTTAGGACACTTGGATGTAAATTAACCAATCTTACCATAATTGAAACATTTGAAAGGTAACTTACCTTTATACTTCTCATATATAAACCTCAACTTCTTATCAAACATGGCTATTAGTTCATCATCATCCACATTTAAACATTACTAATTATTGAAATTTTTGGATTTTAATTTATTTTCAACTTTTAAAGTTTCTTCCTTATTGATAGGTCTTCTTTCATGTGTTCTCATCTCATAGGCAATCAAGATTTCATGAAGCCCATCTATCTCTAGCTTGTCAAAATCTTGCATCTCTTCTACTATAGACACCTTAGAATTAAAATTAGAAATTAGTGATATCAATACCTTATTAAAAACTTTAGATTATTTCACTTCTTCTCATAATCCTATAATGATATTGACAACTTCATCAACCTTTAAAAATTAAGATGTAATGTTCCATCTTCAGACATTTAAACTATCTCTAGTGGGTCTACAACTTGCCCATTTGTACCTTGGTATCTCCTTAATATATAGTCTTTAATTTTTCCCATATATATTTTTATGATACACAATTAATCACCATCATAATATCTTCCTTTGATAGGCCATAAAGAATGGCATTCATTGCCTTGGAGTTATTTTCACTAGCCTTTTTACCTAATACATCAGTGTTGGAGTAGGAGGATCACTATAGACATCCTCAAATAATACCAAATATAATGATATTGAGACATCAAATATATATTCATATTTATTTTCCAAAAGGTATAATTATATTCATTTAATAATAAATCCTTACTGGTAGATAAACCACCTTAAGTTTTTTGACTAGCCATCATTGCTTCTAGGATATATTTTAGGATTTTAGGCCTGATTCAAAGGACCAAGGTATGATACCAAATGTTGGAATAAAAATTAATGATAATTTTGGGGGTGAATCAGTATTCAAAAAAATTCTTATCAATTTCACTTAAATAATCATGAATCATTCAATCAAACACATATATCTAGCAAGCACAAACACCTATCCACATAAGCATGAAACACATGAACACATCACATATATGGTAAAACCTCAAGGGGATTAAAATACACTAATATATGAAAATTTACTAAATTCATATAATACAAACAACAAATTTAGTGAATCACCCACTTCACATAGAGAACCAACCCCAACTATCTAAGCACCAACTCAACTAGGCTTTAACAAGTACCAACTTGCAAAGAGACACCAACCCCATAGATGATTAAATAACAACTCAAAAAATTTATTTATTTCATCACCTTCATGAAACCTTATTTATAAAACAACTAATTATGACCACCTTTTTTTCTCTTCTCACTGCTTTATCCTTCTCAAACTGCCTTCTAAGCCTCTTCATTCATCTAAGTCTCTTCAAGATTGATTAGGTCATATGAATTTGATATTCATATAAATATTATATATAAAATATTAATAATATATCCTAAATAATAATATAATGGTATATAATATCTACTTCTACTCTAAAATATGTTATTTTTATTCACTTGCACTCAACACACTTAAATAAGCCTAAAATTGCCTTGTATTTATAAAGCCTCTTGTTCATATCCTTCTTGGTAGACCAAACACCCTTACCCTCTTAGGTATTCCATGTAATATATCTTAATAAATCTCATAAAAATTAATAAATTGTGATTTTAGTACCTTTAGGTTTGACTTACTTTAATTAGGCCTCATTTCATCTTTAGGTCTCATGGGGACCTAATTCCATTAGGTCTACTTTAGGACACATTACACTTGCCTTCCTTAGAACAATTTAAAAATTAAAAAATGGTAGGAAAATGTCATAAAAAAACAAAATATACATCTAATAATATTATCTATTCTCCATAACATCTTCCAAGTCCAATCACCACTTGAAACACACCATTAGTATTATTCACATTAAGCCTGTGAACCTACAAATTTTTTATCTTGAACTACTGAAGATAAAAAATAAATTGGATAAAAAATATATAAATAAATCACATATTTATAATAATAATAAACTCAATGTCATCAAAAATTTAATTATAGACTTCAACTCAGGGTATATAGGCTTAAACTCTTCTCTATAAAATGCTCACTCTAATTTGCCAACTAGCCTCAAAACATAGTCATGGAAAATTGAAATTATGACACATAAAGGAAAATATTAAAGGAATTAAAACTAATTAAAATTATCCTAAAAAATCCTCATTAAAACCTAAAATAAAATATCATATTTTCTAATGGTAATTATTGGTCTTGCAAACTAAATTGTTGACCTTCTCTCTTATAGACCTTACTCAGCCAGTCAAGCCATTTTGGCTTCAACATTTTCACTACTTTCACTGACTAAAAAAATTTATAATAAGTATGGATATAAAATAAAATTCATAAAAATAAATATAATTTATATTATATTCTTCAACTTAGGGCAAAGAGTCTCAAACTCATCACTACAACTTGCTTCCTTAGAACTGTCAGTTTACCTTAAAGCACAATCATGGTGACAATGACCTTTAATCAACTATATGAAAATTTATAGAGACTAATGATTTATGTGTATTATATTATTAGATAATTATACCATTATTATATATAAATATAAAATTTTCAAATGGAAATATTGGTCTTGCAAACCAATCTCATGACCTCACTGTACACAGACCTCATTGAGCTAGACAAGTCAACTTGTGAGAAACTTTTTGCTATATAAAATAATATCCAACCTAAAAAATTATTAAAATTATTTAAAAATGTATCCATTTAATTGGATTCATTACTATTTCATGATGATACATGCCTAAATAACTTCTCATTGTTTCCTAGGTTTCTCATTGTTTTCACCATTAGGCTTATTAGCGATAGGTTATCTTGGATGACCGGTTTAGCACAACTAAGGGATATAACCTATCCATAAAATACCATGTAAATAAAATAAAATTATAAAAAAATTTCCTCCATTCATTTAGTAACTTTGAATTTTTAAACTCTAAATGCTATAATAAATTTATGAGAAACTAACATTTTCCTATAGGATCTGCTTACACATCTGACAAACCAATCACAATTAGAGGTGATTAGGAGAGTTTAAAATAGTATAAAAACAATTAAATAATAATTCAAAACCATCTTAATCACTTTTTAATAACTTATTTTATATTAGGTCACTATTAGGGTTCTTTGAGGGTTTAAAACATCTTCCACTGTTAATAATCATTCATAAAGCTTAACCCCTCATTTTAGAACTAATGCCTATAAATTTTATCTAGGACCATTCCAAATATTCAATTAATATCTAAGTTTCCCATGAATATGTTACAAATTCCAATGAACACTTGAAAGTTCTTTTCAGGTTATGAACCCTTCATTTTATACGCTTAAGATACCTCAAAAACACTTTCCATACCTTTTGTTGCAAACCATGACCTCAAAATTTGTGAAAATGTTTAAAAAATTATATAATACATTTTTTCATGATAAAATAATCACTCTTTCCTTTTAAACTAATACTCATACCCCATTAGGCCATACTCTCTCTCATTTTGCTTGCGTAGACCTTGACCTACAAACCATATTACACCTTGAAATTGACCCTCATGCCTCTTTCCATGTGATTTCCACCTCAATTAAATGATATCACAAAATATCACATTCAAAAATAATTTCAAACATCCTTCATAAGCTTTGAAAATAAATCATGATTCCTTATTAGGCCAAGCAAGATCTAGAAGTGGTCTAGGTGCAAACTAGGTCTATAATTCTTACCCATGTAGGCTCACCTTAAGAATCACATGGCTGATCTAATAAATCATATGAATGATAAATAAAACTTATAAAAACTCTTATGCCTCTGTTCATCCATCTAACTATGCCACCATGCTCAAACCTTCTCACTAGGATTTTACAAGATATGACTAGTGCCGTGACTAGGCTTATCAATCACTTAAAGCTTGAAAACTAATCTTGAAACACTCTTTGATGATTATACACCTTGATCACGTACCTTACATGCTAATAAAACAATGTCATACTTCTATATGTACTTATTCATGCTCACCATGCATATTCTAATGATATGACTATGCTTGTTATGACTAGGCTTCTCAAGATACCCTATACTCAAAGACTAGTACTCAAACATGCTTACCTCAATGATGCTATCAAACAAGAACATTCATAAAAAAACAATCTTACACCACTTCAAAAAAATTGACAAAAACCAACATAAGAATAATTAAGTTGTCTTCAAATTCTCTCTCAACATAAGAGACATTAGGCTTCCTTCAAATTCTCTCTCTGACCTGCACATTGACATCAACAACATCAACCTTGATATCAATGACATCAACCTTGACATTAATGAAAACACTTATCAACAACTACCATGTTACAAAAATGGTCCAAACCTAAGGAAATTTTAGATTTTAAAAATTAATTATTGTTGGGAGATGGTCAATTTCAACTAGATTAGGTTAGTATCAACTATCAATATTTATTGAATATGGTAGAACTAACCTATGTTAAAGCAAAATTAATTGAAGGTCTAGTGATGTATGTGCAAATTATTTAGTAATTTTTAAATATACAATGAGTTTCATATAGGTTTGTAATATTATATTGAAAGTTCAACTCATAAGATATCATGAAAATGTGAGAGGATCATAGATTAGGACCTTATTTATACACTCAAGTCATGCATGATAGATGTTTAAGGGTTGTAATAATCAAGTAATAAATACCATATTTTATTATTTAAAAATTTAATCATTTTATTATATTAATTTAATTTAAATATTAAAAGGATAAAATTTACTTGAGTGTGTACAACACACTTTATTTTTAGTAAGAAGTTCCAATTATATTTGTCACTTAATAGAAAACATTATAATCATGTGTAGTCAATGTCCATAGATTGAAAATTTTAATTTGAATCTAAAATTTTAAACTTTGAAATAATAATGGTAAGATTACACCTATGTTTTGTATAAATCATATTTCCCTTGAAACTTATTGGAGATGATTCTTTGTTGTTAGATCATTAGATAAACTTGTTCGTCCTTGTTGAATCACATAGAGAGTTGGAATGACTATGCCCCAAACATTTGTGACAATATATTAATTTTTGTAGCTATGTAGGTTATAGGATAGGGAAGGAAACATGTCCTAACCCTCAAGAATGTGACTATATAAAATGCATGATCAAAAAGGAATGAATGATGTTAATCCCCTATCATGAACACAAATATGATAAGTATGATGTGGAATGATAATTATTTTTATTTCAACTATAAAATATGTTTTTGTGTATGTTTGCATTAATTAGTATCATGATTCATTAATTTTAAAGTATGTATATGTGTATGAACTAGTATCATTCCCCTTGAATATATACCAATTTATATAGAATTATATGCATATATTTTAAATTTGAGAGTCTGTATCTCAAATGTATGTGTATGTGTAAACCTATAATTCATGTTCTTGTATCTTATGTATATATGCACATGCATATGCACTTAAGCGTGCATGAATATATGCTCAAGTATCTATAAATTGATTGTATGTGCATGTAATATGTCCTCATAATATATACCTATGTTCTAATATTTGTAGTGTAACTAATTTATCTGATATTTAAACCATTATGAATCTCTAAAATATATACTTTGATATAATTTTTTACTCATCATGGTTTATTTATCTATGCCAATCCCATTGTATTACCACATGGTATGATGGATGTGTCATGTAAGTCACTCATCTCAAAATAAGAGTTAGTTGTATCATGTCATGTATAAAGATAACATCATGTGAACATGTGAAGAGTATGTCATTATAGTAATGTATATGTAGATAAAGGCATGCATGTAACATATGTAATGTCAGACATGTAAGTATCATGTTGATATATATGTATCAACAAAACACATAGTCATAGGATCACCAAATAAGACTTCATTGTAAAAATGCATGATATAGATCATGGAACCCATCAAATTTATAAATCTCAACAAACACCAAAAATCTCAAGTGCTAGTGTCACACATAAGGCTAAGGGATGCATACAAGGTATGTAAATATATCATAATAAACAAAGCAAAGGGCCATACATAAAGGACATAAATATTTTATAAACAAGAGACATCAAATATGTCACATCAAACAAGGTAAAGAGCCACACTCAAGGAACATAAATATGTCATAAACAAGGTCAAAGTTCCACAAAAAATATACAAACACAAATTTACCTATCATGTAAGAGAGTAACAAAATCAATGGAGCATAGAACAAAGGAACTAGTCAACACCATCCATATGTATCATTATCACATAAAAGTATAATAACATGCCCATGTAGCACTGTGTAAGATATGAGTAACCATAAATACATATGTTGGTGATATAGGTATCTCAACATGGTATAAAATATCATAAAAATATATAACTTATAATAATGAAACACATGGTATAAAACTCTTCCAATATCATCATGTCAGTGGGTAGAGGAAAGTCTAACATCTATATGTCCATGTGTACCTTATATATCCTACAACATGATAATATACTATGAAATGTATGTGTGTATGAAAATAGTATGTTATCTAACAAATATGTGATAAATAACATATGTAAGTTAGTGTAAACTAGTATTTAGGTCATTCTCAGGTCATGATTTTGGATTTTTTTAATATTTGTTTATTTTTGTATTTTATTGATTATTTGTTTTTTATATTTTTAGATTATTTTAGGTTTGGAAAAGCTAACCAATGATCACATAAATGGTAACATCATTGTAATTTCATGTATCAAATAGTTTAAAGGTCCTTTTTGTGATTACAAGGCAAAAATTATGGGCATTCAATAATATGATAAGAATTCATGTGGTGTACAATAACTATCATGGTCACTACTCATAGAAATCAATGTATGATGGGTAAATTTTATAGGTTGAGGACTATGTGGGGTCCTCTATATAATAGGAATATGTATCTCTACCTATGTTCACTATGGAACATGATGAACTATCCACTTTACTAACTAAGCATGTATTGTAGGAGATGATGGCCTCAGTGGGTCTTGAGTAACTCTATGATGTGATCAGTGATGAATAACGAGTTGTATAATGGGACCAAATATGTTTCTCTTAATGTTTATGTGTAAAAAATGGCACTATAAAATTATCAAAACCATATTTTTATAATTATCTTGAATAGATATAACAAAAAATCATAGGGGTGGTGGGTGTGGAAGAGGAGATACCACTGGCTATAGAGGGTAATCATATTGTACATCTATAAATATGACTACCTTATCATAATATATGTAATTTATGAATATATGTAATGTAGATGAAGATGCATGAATTTTTTTTCATCTAAGTGTGTCCTAAAACATGTCAAATATCCCATTACTCTATATAAAAAAGAATGGAATGGCTAGTATGACAGGTCCCACTTGAAGAGGTAACACTATATCTCTCAAGGTATTAAATTATTGTCCATGGAATCCTTTAATTTCTATTGATGTATCTTATATATCCTATTATATGTATATAATGGAGTGAAGAAGTTTCATCATGCAAATATTATCACTTGATCCATTATCGATCATGACACTGTGTATGGGTTACTTATTGATATGGGATCACATGAATAGTGCATGAGAATATTAATTATCATAAACTATATCATTATCATTTAAAGTGATCATAGGATATTGTGGTGAACTATCGATAATTTTACCAAAAATAACATCTATTAGATGATCATACATTGTAGGTGGAGGACTCATGTTATAAGCATATGTACCTTTGAAGTGTCCTTATTTTTTGTTGCCTCATGTTTAATGGATCATTAAATATCTTCAAATTTTGATTTACATTATGTTGTGGTTTAGATTATGTTATAGGGGTACCAAAGTCAATAATGTTTTCATTGATAATATCTTGTATATTATTTTTATATTTTAAACATTTGTTTATTTAATGTCCCTTAATTGGATGATAATTACAATATGCATTACCATTATATTTCATTGGTGTAGGTATGTTTAGGTCAAAATTTTATGGTGTAATAAGTGTGATAAGTCTACATTAAAGTAACTTATTTATTATTACATGAGGAGGTGATGGTAATATTGAAAATTGCATCCTCGATGGACCTATCAATTATAGCTAGTTTATAGTTTGTGACACTATATTAACCATAATATTTACCTCATCATTGGTATCAATTGTTTTAACCTTGTAGTTTTGTTTGATTTAAAGCTTCACTATTTAATTATTTTTATGAGTGGATTTATACTTGAGTTCATTAAAATATATTATCTTGACTTATTTGTCCTTAAATGTATGATATAGGCCATAAAATTACTTGAATCTCTTAAATATAAATGCTTAATGTGGTGGTGTCATTTTCTTGATCATATATTTTAATTAATTACCAACCATAACATTACTAATCTTGGATATCATATTATTTCATCAAAGTACATAATATTTGATTGGTTCATTGGACCCTTCCTTGATTTTATAATTTCTTATGTAAGATAACTTTTCATGGATGTTGATTGAAAAATGTGATATAAATTGGTCAGCTAAGGGGTTGAATGCTCTTACATATTACAGAGGGAGATCATAAAACCATCACAATACATAATCATTGAGAATTATTAGAAATAACTTGGTCAATAATTTTTAATTGTATGCATATTCTAATCATGATACATGGAATGACTTGAGGTGTTGCTCAGTATCACCTTTACCTTTGTATAATGTAAGCTAGGAAGCTAAAAATCCAATTGGTAAAGAATATGCTACTATATTAGGGGATAATGGGTTATGAATCAAGGCATGTAAATCCATGGAATTAAAATCTCTTTATGCACCTTTCTCTAGCTATAACACATTAGTATACAAAGTTATAATAGTCTAGTCAAGGGAACATGTAATAGGAAAGGTTGGTGATGGAACATGTATAGTCATCATGGGAGGGGTAAAGGTTTCCTATGTAGGAATAGGTAGAGATTCCTTGTGTTGACCCATATTTTTTGTGGATGTCACATAGGTTATTTTAGGTGTAATCTTATGGATACTACCAATATTATAGGTATAAACACATCATGTGGAAGCTTAATCAAATTTTTTCTCCTCATCTCTTGTTGTATATAACATTGCATAAATTTATGTTGTTTTCATGTTAATATATTCAATTAATTCTTGATTATATATGGAATTTAATTGATATTTAATAGTTATATAATTTATCTCAAAATTAATTATAATTCCATCAATATAGTGGATAATATGTGATGTATAATCCATAATATTAGGAAAAAAGGTCATATATTCCCTTTTCAATCTAGTTGTAATAATCTAAATCTTAGAATGGATGTTGCAATAATAGGAATAGAGGAAGGATTGTGATTATTAATTTTTAATTTAAAAATTATTAGTGTTATTATATTTTATCATTTTGAACCATTAACTTAAATTATTGGTCAAAATAAGATACACCATCTGTATGCAAGAGAAAATGAAGCTGATCTATAATTCAATCCTAACTCGAATAAAATAAATCAAACTATCCATTCTACTTGTTGGTACATTTATAAAATTAGGTTCATGACCAATATGGATCCACTAGACCTAAATAATGTGCCTATTACCATAAAATATCACTAGAGAGGGTTCCAAATCCTCTAGCTAAGTAATACCACACAATAACCCTAACTAGGTCTTATGGTTTGTAATAAATTAAAGTAAATCTAATATAGTGCTCAGTAAAGCTTGTGGAACAAATGGGGTTTATTAAACATAGAAAATAAAGATGAAAAGAAAAAATCTAATAAATTCAATTAATATATAATCCTAATCAAGGAGAGATAATACATTCATTAGCCATTACTTATGCAATTCTATCTATCAAATTAGAGTAAGATTTAGGAATACTCACCTTGAAGATGAACCCATCGAGACTCAATCTCTTCCTTGTCCAATAGTTATTTTTAATAGGTTTTTATGGTTCATAAGGATCATAAATATAGGTTAGATCTAAGGTACAAGACTTCTCCTATGTATCCAATATATTTCCATAAGACAAGATTCTTCTACAAAGAAGTATGAAACCCTCAAATAGAATGGTGGAAGAGAAGATCATAAATAGTATAAATGAATGATTATATCTATTGGAAATGGGGTGAAAGAGGGGTATATATAGCTAGAAATAACCTTAATACCTTCTAAAATTTAAGCCAACATAGTTGGCCTGGTCAAACCAGTTGTATGGAAAATAAAGCAATTACGTCTGAATCAAGTTAGCCTAGGCTGACTTAGTTATGTAACATGATTAATTACAAAAATAGGATAAACCAATTTTATTATATTTAGAGGATGGTAAAAAGAGGATTTTACTTAGTTAGGGGTTATTTGGGGTGGTTGTTTCCTTATATAAGGGTGTGAATGAGGTGTCAAATTCTAAGGAAATGTATAAGAGGGATTTGTATTGGTTTTAAGTGATGTTATACGGGATAAAAATATTAGGAAGGAAAAATGGTTTGATAACCCCTTTCCTAGTGTACCCTTTAAGGAATATACTTAGAGATATTGAGGCTTAATAGGTTCCTATAATAGAGGAAGTGTTAATAAGTATTAAAGGTTTAGAAATATTGTGTTGACACTCGTCACGTGTCATGAAAGTATAACATGGGTTGGTGATTTGATAAATAACACATAAACACATGAAACTAAGCTAACTAAAAATTAAATACTGAAATAAAATGAAAGTAACTTAAATTATTATATATATACCTTGACTTACCTTTCCTTTGAATGACTGTATGCAATTATCATAATTTTGATCATGGAAGGTGTAGTACCTACATTTTAGAAACTTTAGGGGTACAAGACTAACAATATAAGAAATACATGCATACGTAAGATGTTTAAAGTAATAATGAATAAATTGAAAAACTAATTAAATTACTTAGAAAAATTGGAAAGCTAGGATTGTTAAGTCTAGGTTAGAAGCAAAATATCAAGAATGTAAATGACAAAATGATGACAAATGAATGAATGAGCACACTAAATCATGTTGGGAAACATGTAAAACATAAAATGATAAAAATTAATGTAAAACATACTAAATCATAATGGGAAGCATGTAAAAAATAAAATGAAAAAAAAATAATGTAAAACATACTAAATCAAATTGGGAAGCATGCAAACATTGTAAGTAAATGAAATATCAATGCAAGAAAACTCTAACAAAGATATGAAAGTGAAATATAACCTTATATAAGATAAACATGTCAAGTCATACCTAAATAAAAACATGCAAGCATGTAAAATGTCTTATGTAAGATAAATGAAGTATATAAAAATAAAATAAGTAAATGTTAGATAGATGAGTATAAAGCTCTAAAAGATGAAAACTAAAAAATGGTACTTTTTATAAGATAAAATTTAAGAAATCACAACTAATCATTGACATGAATAGAATGAAAATGATATGGTGTGGAAAATATATGAAGGGATGTTTGTGAGGAAGTCCTGGTCTTATCTAAGGTCTTACAATGTAACTAATAAACTATAAACCAAGAATTTTAAGTAGATATATTTGATAAAGGATGTGATTAGATAAAATCAAAATCCAAGAAGGGGAATATTAGGAAAATATGATGTAAATGATGAATTTGAGGCATTATATGGGTGATGTGAACATCTTTAGCAAGAATGAGACACACTAATCAAGTGATGAAGATGAGAAACTATCAACAACAATAACTTATGACATTTTGACTAATGAAAAAAAATCTTGGTCTAACAATTTAAGTTAGTATATCATTCCATGAAGGCTACATACATGAAAATAAAAATTGACCTACCTTCACACAACATGTGTCCCTTTCCTTAGGACCCTTTATAGAGTCATCAATCTACTATGAATATTGGTTACTTATGTGAGAAAGTAGGTGGCACTAGATAATATATGATATAATGAGACCTCCTACCCTAGTATACTAGCCTTCCACACACCACTGGACCTCAACTCTATCATAAGGCTAATTTTTGTGTCTAAGATTGACTAAGATAGGAGATGTGCCAAATATAGATCATGTTTTTTAGTGTGATCCAAATTTTAATATTATTTTTTATTTTTAATGATTAAATTTTGTTTATTTTATGATTTAGATTTTAACTCTTTTGTATTTTTATATTCCTCATCCATATAGATTCAAAGAACCAATCATGAGTGAAATAGGTGACAAAAATAAGATAAATTACACTTGGTCATTAGAGAAAATTAATTAAAGACCAAGGTATCTAAAACCTTCTAAACTTTACCACAAGTAAGTGTTTAGCCTAAAAGCTAATCGATGTGTGCCTTCGATGAAAGGAAATAAGGGGAATGATGGGGATCATGAGAGATACATCCATGTATTAAGTGATACAATGATGAATATTCTCATAGTTGATCATAAGGAGGTAAAATATTACTATGAAAGGTACGAGGCTATGCTATGATAGTCATGACACTAGAGAAGCCATACTAACCTATAATGGATCTAGCACAAGGACCATGAAATTAGTATCATCCCAAAAGAAGGGAAAATTAAATAAATTTTAAATAATTATAAATATACTAAGGAAAATAATGACATAAAGATGTAATAATTGATAATAATGAAAGAGATATCTAAGAACCAGAATTGAAACAATTGCTGACAGTGAAATAAAATAAAACCAAAGAACCAAAGAGGAAATAATGGTGATAGAAAAATGTGTTTGTGAGGAATACCCATTACTATCCAAGGTATTACAATGAAAATCACCAACTATAAAGTGAAATATAATGAAATAACCAAAATTAAATAATAATGCTAGTAAAATGTGTTTGTGAGGAAGACCTAGTCCTATCCAAGGTATTATAATGCAATTCACAACCTATAAAGTGAAATAAAACCAAAGGAAATAATGGTGATATTAAAATTAAACTAAATAAAATAAAGGGAATAAAAGTAAATAAACATGATAAAAACATAGTAAGTAAGATCTATGTTAACATCTATATCAAAAATGAACATGTAAAATACTAGCCTATGTGTCTTGGAAGGTTTCTTGAAGTTGAATTTATTTGTTATTATGAATTGTATAAGAAGAGTTGGAATCATAAGATGCCCAAAATGTTAAGTGTATGTATATATGGTCATCATAATATGCCTCAAAGTCTAAAGTGGTATGTGGATGGGCATTACAAGATTCCCCAACATGTGATGTGGAATGAGGTGATGTTTAGCTATTAGAAATATGTATCTGTGTTATTATATTATATTTTAAAGATGTTGAAATTAAAATAGGATTTGTTGAAGAGGTTTGAAGAGGTAGATAAGGTAAATGATGACTATGTATGATGTGCTTTATAGTAGGCATTTGAACTAGGTGTTCCTTAGGTTGGTGTGCCCTAAGATGTTTAGGTTCCATGGATGCAACTACATGTGTAAAGTTGTTAATTTTAGATATCCTTTCATTATTAGTATATGAATAAATAAAAAATATGGTTTGTAAAACATTAGTGGATGAGGTATAGGTTTGGGGTATTTTTTTATCATTAGGTATTTGATGTTGATGTGAATATGGTTTTTTAGATTGGACTTGTGAGGCTTGAAGATAGTCTTGATAATGTTGGCTTTTTAGAGTATCAAGATTGAAACATGGACCAAGAAAATAATAAAAAATAAATTAGTGAGGATCATGAAAAGTCTCATGAGAGTGACCTATAATAACATGGCACTAGAAAAATTTATCAGGATTGTACCATTTTAGAGGAGGTTTGGAAGGATCAAATTTCATGGGTTTAGAGGGTGGAAATTTCTTCTTAAATTTTTCTAGGCTTAAGGGAGGGTGAGTGGGGTTAAAATTGGTTAAATTAGATACTCTTTTTAGATTTTGGGGAGGATTATAATAATTAATTTTATGAAAAAATGATTTTAAAGGTTCCTTGGTAGTTATTTGAGGTGATTCAAATTGAGTCATAAGAATGTCTTTCCTTTTTTCATGGTCTAAGACTTCTTCTAAAGTTTTATGGGAAAAGATATGAAATTTTTATTAAAGATGAGATTTAAAAGTGGTAACAAATATTTTTAAAACAATATCATCATTCATGTTATGGTCCACTTTATGAGCTAGAGACTTCCATCATTTGATGAAATTGGGAGCAGATTTATTAGCAAGTTGATTGTCATTGATGAAGTGGTTAAGGTAATATATGGGAAGGTCATTATGTTGAAATTAATTTACTATAGTATTGACTAAATCCTCTAGTTTTGAGATGGAATCTATATGAAGTTGGTTTTACCATTCAAGTGCATCACTAACAAAGATTTTAGCTATGATCTTGGTTTTAGAAAAGGTGTTAGTTTTGACCCATTCCTTATAGATATTACCAAAATATTTAAGAAAGATAGTGGGGTCCTTAGTCCCATCATATGTGATATTTGGAGAGATGTTTCCAATATGTATAGACACAATGGAAAGAGCTAAAGGTTCATTTTGAAGATGTTGAAAAATTTTACTATGCAAAGGGGTTGAGAGATGATGTTCCCATTGGAATCTTTAAGATGAGGAGGATTTTTTTTTTGATTTCATTGAGTCATGATCACCTGAGGTGGTTGACTAGACATTTGTAATATATGAGATCATATTTTCATCATTTGGGAATGGTTATTTATTTGCATAAAATTCTTTTGTTAAATCATTTGAGAAATAAATTGAGTTTTATCAATGGAAGGATTTTGATTTTTAGTGGTAGGAGGTAAAATGTTGGGTTTGGTAGGAGAAGCATTCCCTATATTCATAGTAGGAGATGGATTATTGGGTGAAGGGTTGCCCACATTAGTAGGAGGAGGAGGACTAGGATGAATAACCTCAATTGTATTACATTATAGTAATTGGTTTTGGATTAGGAATACATGAAAGAAGGAACTCAATAGTTTCATTTGAAGTAATAATATAAGTGAAGTTTTGATCTAAATCCTTAATATGTAATATTATTTATGAATTAGAAGCTAAAAACAAATTATAATTATGAATTAATTAGTCTAATAAAACATTTCAACCACATAATGGAATATAGAGGAAAGATAAACTAAATCAACCACCTATAAACTAAGTTGGCTAGGACCTATAGAGTCAACTAGATGGTAAAAAATTGAACTAGCCGACTGCATTTAGAAGAAAAAATAAAATAAGTTATAAGAGACTGAGTCAAATAGGTTGATTGAATTGTGTGTGAAATTAAACATAATAGCCTATAAGAGACTGATTCAAATGAGTTGACAATGTTATATAGGTAAGAAAAATTTGGAATTTTATAAATCTAGATGACTGAGTAGTAATTTGTAGTGAAATAAGTTAAATATATAGGCAACTAGGTTAATTAGGTTGATATAATGGTATCACAAAACATAAACCTTGTATCAATGTTGGATTATACAAGTATTGAAATACAAAATATAGTTTACAAATAAAAAGTAGTAATACAAAAATGTAAATGCTAATCTAAAGAGTAGACATTCCTATGTGTTTTAAATTAGATTATATTTTAAAATGTGATAGGGAATTTGGATTTTAAAAGGAACTAAAAAGAGGTAATATAAATTTGGTTTTAGGTATGTTAAGGCTAAAAGGAATCTATATTGGTAATGGTACTAGATTATTATTGGGGCCTACCCCCTCACTTTATAATCCCAAAATGATAAGGGTCTTGGGTGCTTTCATAATATATACCATCAACCACATTTATACTTAGCCATAAAACTAAGTTGGATTCCCCTTTGGTGATGTAATATAAGTATGTAGACCTTGGGTATATTTTTTTAATTATTTTTGATATTTTATGATTTGGTAGTGTGTGAATTAAAAAAACAATGTGACTAAATTGATAAATTAAACTTTCCTAGTTATACTATGTGTGCTACTCTAAGAAAGCATGTAAAAAAATGAAATATGAATTAATTAATACCAATGTGACATAATTCATTTTGATTTAAGATTAATGGGTTGATTGGGTTGATCGAGTATGTAAAAAATAAGAAATATAATTGACTTGATCAATTCTATCTATTGAAGAATAGGCCAAAAAACATAGTTGAACAAGTTGATTGATTATCCTAAGAAAGAAAAAAATATAAAACTAAGCTGATATAGTTAAATTTGTTTCCTATAGGGTTACAGTTGTAGACATCCAATTCTTAACACCATTTATGCTGAAATTGTCAATCTTACTCAAATTGCACTCACATGCATAATTTATGCCAAAATCCATAAAATGTGCTAAATAGTTTGAGTTTTCCATTTATAAGTGATGATTTAGGATAATATATCCCTAAATGGGGAAATTAATTTTATGTGATTCCTAACTTTGATAAAATCATTTTGAGTCAAAATGATTATTTCACATTTTGGTGTTTTGGATCATTCTTTTCTTTTAATTCATATGAATACATCAGTGCCTTTGTTATTTTTTATAAGTAACATCCTAAATGGGATCATGGTATATATAAAACTAACATTACCTTTTAATTCCTCTCCATTCAAATCATAACCTAGTAATATGATTTTCTGACCATTTTGATTAATTTTTGCACTAATTTCCAAAGAATTGCACTAAAATTGATTAATCTTACTTATGTAAATTAAATCAAATTATGAGATTAAGTAAAAATTTCATGTAATTTATTGAATATTTATTTATTCAAAATTGATTCCTATTATCTAAATCATTAATTAAACTTTCCAAAATATCAGGATTATGGTCCCCCATGCTTCTTTATGAGGATATTATCTATAATATTGGATTAATTCATAGTGACACATTTTGATATCAAGATGGATGATCATGGTTGATCCTGACCCATTTACAAAATCTATAAATATGAGGGCCAAGACCACTTTCATTAAGCTTAAATTATGTAAACTTATAATGCAAGATTCTCTCCACAAGATTTCTTTTTATTAACTATTGCGTTTTATTTGTAAAGATTCATTGATAGGCATATTAGTGATTTCATATAATGAGCCCAGGTTATGCATAGTGGTCTTGAGATGATGGAGGAACTTGACATCCATTGTTGACAAAGATAAGAACAATAGAACAAAGAGAAAAACATTATTGGAACCTCTCTTGGATGGTGGAATCACTTGAGAAGGTAAAGGTTATTTGCTTTTTTTTATTTGTCTTTCATTATCATTTTCAAACCCTGCAAAATAGGTTACCTTAGTTTATCAAGTTATTTATACATTATTTATGTTTACATGACTAATGTTTGACTACAACCTCTATAATCCAAAACTACAATAGTTTTATATAACTATCCACTATGAAAAACAAGACTAAAATGAAGAAAATAAATAAGTTGGTTAGAATGAACATGATGATTTAATAATAAATTTTTATTTTGTTTACAAATGTTGAATTTATATTTTTTATATTGTTTCAACCAAATGAAGATTTTTAACTTGATAACAAAGTCACCTGGGTTGACTAAGTCTAAATACCTGTATGTGGAAAAACAAACTAAGTTGATCAGATCAATCCAATTATTTATAACTAAAGATGACATACACAAAGCCAAATAGAGTTAATCAGATTGACTGTGTTTTAAAACTTGCACACATAATTTTAGATTGAGTTGATAGAGTCAGTATATTAATATAAAAATTAAATGAATAAGAAATGAAAATAAATGAAGGTGTAAAGGAAAACCTGTAAGGGTTAGTTTATTGTCACATTCACCAAAATGTATACAACAGAAAGTGAAAATAATCTATAAATCAATCCTAGCTCAGAGAAGATAAATCAAACTAGTCATTCTAGTTTTAGTACATATAGACAATTGGGGTCATGACCAATATGGATCAATTAGACCTAACTAAGGGGTATCTTAACATTTAATACCACTAGAGAGGGTTTTAAAGCCTCTAGTCAATTAATACCACACAATAACCCTATCTAGGTCCTATGGTTTGTAAAAACATAATGTAAATATAATTTAGTGTTCACCAAAGCTTGTGGCACAAATGGGGGATAATAAAAATAAACAATAAACAATAAAAAATAAACATGAAAATTAAAACTCTACTCAAGTCAATGTAGAGGTAATCCTAAGCAAGGAGAGATAATACATTCATTAGCCATTACTTATGTAATTCTATCTACCAAAATAGAGGAGTAATAGTTTGGAATACTTACCTTGAAGATGAACCCATTGAGAATCAATGTCTCCCTTGGCCGATGGTGATTTGAAGCAAGTTGTTATTGTTCATAAGAATCATAAAGATAAGTCACCTCTATGATACAAGACTTCTCCTAGACATCCAAGGCATTTCCACAAGACAAGCTTCTTCTCCAAAAAAATATGAAACCCTAAGCAATGACTCCTCAATTAGAATGGTGGAAGAGCATATCATAAAAAAATAAAAATGAATGATTCTCTATATTGTAAATGGGGTGAAAGGGGTGTGCATATATATATATATATATGTATGTATGTATGTATGTATGTATGTATGTATGTATGTATGTATGTATGTATGTATGTATGTATGTATGTATGTATGTATGTAGCCCTAAGCCCTTCTATAATTTAAGTTAATGTAGTTGATTTATTCAACTTAGTTGTATGTAAAATAAAGTAGTTAGGTCTGAACCAAGTTGTCTTAGGTCAACTCAGTTCTATAACATGCTTAATTATCAAAACATGGTCGACCCATTTGACTATGTTTGGATGATGATAAAAAGAGGGTTTTGATTAGGTATGGGATATTTGTGATAGTTATTTACTTAGATAAGAGTGTGGATGAGGTATCAAATCATAGGGAAATGTATAGGAGGGACTTGTACTAGTTATATGTGATGGTGTAGGGGAAACAATCTTCCAAAGAACCAATGGTTTTCCCACTCCTTTCTTGGTGCACCCTTTAAGGTGTACACTTAGAGATACTGAGACTCAATAGGTTCCTATAAGAGAGGAAGTTTTAGTAATTATTAAAGATATAAAAATATTATGTGTATACACCATCCATGTCAAAAATTATGAAAAAGTATCTTCATGACTTGTATTAAAAAATATTCATTAATTATGGCCATGATTAATGTGTATGATTAGGGAATAATTAGAAATTAAGTTTGAAAATAAAATCCTAAGGCTAAAATATGAAACTATATAAGGATGAAATCTTAATGAATATTTAGGGTTGAAGTTGAAAAGATTATTTATTATGGAAATTAAAAATAAGATCTTGAAACCTTCAGACAAAAAAATGATATTTTTTTTGTGTATCAAATTTAGAAATGAGATTTGAAACGCTAGGGAAAAATCTAAAACCTTGGAAGGATGGTTTAATCACTATGTATAGTTCACCAATATGTTTTACCAAATTTGGATTAATGAAATTAAGATTAACCTTAATAGAATAGAACATTTTAGAATGATTCATAAATTAAGAAAGAGCATTCAAGCATATATTTGAATGTAAAATATTGAAACTAATTGTATTGATATGACAAATGGCATATGTTAAATTTAGTAAGCACAAAAAGGAAATGCATACTTATATATTTTAGGTTATTTTATAACTATACCCATATTTTGGAAGTGAAAATCAGGTTAAAGTAGTCCTATGGTTCATTCTATTTTATAACTAATTATCTACATGTGTACGATCAATTCTACGAAACTAGGTTTATATCACTAATCAATACTGACTTATTATAAGATGTACTAATCTATGTAGGAATGAGGGATTATGATCATATGGCCACCTTTAAATATTTATTTATGATATTAATTTGTGTTCTTTAACTTTGATGATGTGTGTAGCTCCAAAATTAAGTCTTTTTTGACTTGGTACCCTAGGTGTGCTTGTGAAGGCTAAAAATTTGTAAAAACTAGGAAAATGTAATTTGTAGTGCTAACATTAATCACTCGCATTTGATGATTGAATAATACTAATGAATATAATGATTTGAGAAGTAAAATAAATCCACATGTATTTCTCCCACATATTGTGATTGTGAATTTATGTTCCTTTGTTAAATATATACAACTGTAAATACCTAAAAGTGGTATTTGGATGTTATGAGTGTTGTTTAAGATATTTTACTCCTAGATTATACTTAGACATATTATATAGAATTTACCACACTTTTCCATCCTTTGTGTAGAACAAAAACATCTTATGTTAGTCCAAGATTATTCCTAGGATAACATTCCTAGATCCCAACCTAGTGTGCCCAATAGTTTATCAAGTGGGCATTAGTGTTACACTAAGGACACTACAACCACATGGAGATAGTGTTCCCAACTAGGCAATAGTGTCCCTTGACCTAAATATCTCAAATGGATAAATTTTTAAGTGTGTGCCCTTCCTAAGGTTTGCCTAAGTACATTTTATTATCTGCACAAGTTATGAGTGCCTATAAATACAAGATTATTTGACCTCTATTCACTAGATAGAAAATAGATTCAAAAACCTATCCAAATAAGAAAAAAGTTGAGAAAAATTAAGGTATTTTATCCCTATTCTTTTCTATTTAAGTATACTACCATCTATAGTTTCCCTAAGACCAAAATTTCAAATATCTTGAAGTTCAATCACACTCAAGGCATTCAAGACCACTTTCATTATAGCATTCACTTTCAGTTGCACCAAACACTAGGTGGGTGAATTACATTAGGATTGATCCCTTCTTCAACTATTAGTATATGGTCAACTCTCTTCACAATGGGGTGTTAAGGATGTTCATCCTATCCTACTAATGAACACACATTTATTGCTCATGTCATACTTTCAAGGAGGATTAGGGTATGCACTCTAAATCAGATTTTATAGGCACAATGTAGAGTTCCAGATTTCATGCCTGAAAGAACATAACCCAAAAACATAGGTTCAAGTACTCAAAAAAAAAGAATAGTCTTACAAAGAGGACACTAGCACCATTTTGAGGACACTACAATAATATGGTTATACTATCTAGGTGTGGCACTACTATCCAGTGAACAATCAGATCCTAGGACCCTATTGGTGACTCTTAGACCTATCCAAAATCCAATTTTTAGAACCCATATCATTCATGATAGTCACTTTATAGACAAGTCTCTATTTATGCATATTTAATAATATTTTTATAAATTTAAAATAAGTTAAAATCCATAACAAATCAATGGTTAATTATTGTATATTATTTAACTAATTTAGACATCTCAACCCTTTAATCTAACTTAGGAATTACATTTTTAAATGTTAGGAATAAAGAATGTAGATAAATTTTAAATAAATAAAGATATAAATAAAATTTAGAAAACAAAATACAAGAGATACACATATTTAACATGGTCTACCCAATATGGGCTATGTCCACACATAAACAACTAGTTCTTCTCTTATTCAGTCCAACAAATGAAGGGATAAACCTACAATACATCCAATACAATATTATCTCCTCTCACACATAGTACTCCATGATTCCATGCCCTCAAATAAAATGAGGGCTACATATTATGGAAAAACCTAAAAGCAAACAGTCCATATTTACTACAAAATTTTGCTTCAGGGGCATTACCCCCAAATCCATGCTAGGGGGGATCCAAATATGGTCTCCACCCCATAGACCCATATGCGACCATAGTGGGGGGGGGGGGGTTCCCACCACCCCCTATCGATAACTGGGCATTCTAATAAGATCAAACTCCACCATCCAAAAATCTCCCACTTGGAGACTAATCACTATAACTTCACTACTACAACTCTTCCTTAGAATTTTATTTTAAATTTGACCCTAGAATTTTTCCCCACACCCCTATTAGGAACTGGGCATTCTAATAATATCAAGCTCCACCATCTAATAGTAAAACCCTAAAAGGTTAAATCATTTGGTGAACCTGATGTGAATATATAAAACATCTATTTTCTCCATCATCTTAACATACATGCTATGAATTTGGATCCTTTTGATATGAGAATATGAGGGTTTGATATAATTCTAGAAAATGTTTTAGATTAAATCAGTTAAACTTTACCCTTAGACCCAAAACACTACTTACAACATTCCAAGTTATGTCTAATGATCTAAACTATAATCTTTTGCTTAGATTACCATGGATTCATGTTATGCATGTAGTTACATCAATATTACATTTAAGTTTAAAATTCATCTATAAAGGACACATATATACATGCCCTATGGATAAATAACCATTTAAGTACTTCCAACATATAAATCCTTCAAATAACTATTTCCTCTCATGGTTTTATTACTACATCACCTAGTTTATAATTATATAGATGCATATAATTCCACCAATTACTTCCAATACCTAGGTTAATAAATTCATTTCACCTTTTGCATTATGATATTTTCATAAAATGGGTTACATAGGATAGGGCCTTAGTAACATGAGTAGTGAATACTAAATCCCATGGAGGCATATTATCAGTAGGCCAAAAAAGGACTCAAATATTGAAATGATATATATAACACCATATCTTCTCATAATGATTCTCAACATATCATGTTTTGTCCACCTATTTAATGAGCAGTTGATATAGTGAACCATGTTTATACACTTTTAATTGTCTATCCTGATCTCAATGATGATATGGTTTCTCTAGATCTACCAATTCTTGATGAGTTCACTAATGACAAGACTCTCCTAGAATTCCTAGGTACATATGAGAATCTGCCTTCCTTCTATCATAAAAATAATTTTCCTCATTCCATAAGTTCCTAGGCATATTTAGTGAGCATTCAAATGATTTAGATAATATGTTATCTAGCATAGATGATATAATTCCTACATCACCATATACTTTAGATCAATCCACATTACTTAATAAGAAAATAGTTGAATTTAATTATGTCATTGAAACTAATCCTTACATCATACTCTTGGTTGTCACCTTACATAAATAAAAAGATAGATATTCATCATATTTTAGCTGATTTTCTTAAAGTATTTTCATGGGCTTATTTTGGTATGTTGTACATTGATCCTTAATTACAGTACATAGAATTATATGATATCTTGATGCCAAACTAGTAAAGTAAAAGATTCATAAAATACATCCTAAAGTAACTCTCCTTATCAAGGATGAGATCAAATGATTGTTAGATGTTGGTTTCATTCGAATAGTTACCCATCCAGAATGGGTTACCAATATTATTCCTATTGTAAAACCCAATGGATCAATACGATGTTGTTGTGACTCTAAATACCTTAACAAAGCATGTTTTAAAGATGATTTCCATTTACCAAACATTGATATGATAGTTTATTCCACATTTGGAAATGAGATGGTATCCTTTATGGATAGTTTTTATGGGATAATCAAATCAAGATTAATTCAAAATATCAAGAAAAGACTTCTTTCATCACACCATGGGGCACCTTTTAATATATAGTCATGTCATTCAGATTAAAGAGTGTTAGTGCAACTTATCAATGCATTATGCCACATATCTTTCATGACTTCACTCATAAAATAGTCAAAGATTATGTTGATGATTTATTGTGAAATTCAAAAGAGTGAAAACATCATGCAATCAAATTTTAACAAATATTCAAAAGACTCAAAAAATACAATTTTTGACTCAAGCCTAAGAAATGTGTCTTTGGAGTTTACTTAGGGGAACTATTGAGTTTCATTATATCTAAAATTAGCATAAAAGTTGACCCTAAAAAGGTCAGATAAATCATGTATATGCCTTCTCCTTCTAATATGAAACAACTTTAGTCCCTCCAGTGGAATATTCAAGCAATTCATTGATTTATGGCATAACTCACAGATAAAACCCATTCATTTACTAGACTACTTAAAAAGGATGTGAAATTCAAGTGGGACATCACATGTTAAGAGAGATTTGATACACATAAACAATAGTTACTCAACTCTCCTATCTTGGTTCCATATATACCTAGTAAACCACTCATACTTTACCTTTCAATAACATATCATGCACTGGGAGCATCTTAGCACAACACAATGATCAAGATATAGAAAGAACAATTTACTACATCAATCATACACTAGTTGATTACAAGGGAAATTATTTAGTAATTAAAAAAAAATCTTAGAAATAGTACTTTCCACTTAGAAAATTTGTCAATACATGATTAAGAATGAGACATAAATCATCACCAAGGTTGGTCCCTTAAAATTCCTTATGTCAAAACCACATCTTTTGGGTTGTATTGCAAAATAGACTATGTTACTTACAAAATTTGACCTCAAAATCATATTATAGAAATTGGAAAAAGGTCAAATAATTTCAAACCAATTGGTAGTAGCTCCATTACTAGATATAAATCCTATTAATGATGATTTTAGATATGATTTCATAACATACAATACCACTATAGATATATGGATAATGTTTTTTGATGGTTCTAGATGAGCATTTAGTGCTAGTGTTAGAATTATTTTCATTGATCCCTTGGGACACACAATACCTATTACATACTGAATCATATTTTCATGCACTAACAATATTGTGGAATATGAAGCTCTCATATTAGGCCTTTAAGTAGCTCAAGATCTGAACATAAAATCAATAAAAGTTTATGGGGAATGCCAATTAATTGTTAATAAAGTCATAGATGTTTACCAAACAAAATAAGAACACCTAATTCCTTATAAGAAAATGGTTCAATGTCTATGCTCTTAGTTTAATGATTTATCTATCGATAACATCCCACAGAAAGACAATTGTCATGCCAATGCAATAGAAAGTGATGCATCATTAATCCCCATTGATATGGATGTAAAATAATATTTATTTATAATTAAATGATTAAAATCTACTTTAGTATCCCATGTAGACCTTATCATATTAATAGTCTTAGTTACCACATGTAGTTCGACACCATATGAATGGTTCTCTAACATATATAACTTTTTGAGTAAATCTATCACACATGATACTTTTATAAAGAATAAAAAGCATAAAATGCAATGAAATTCTCTTTAATATGTCCACATTGCTGGTGATTTATTTAAAATATATGTTGATAGACACTTACTCTAATGTTTAATAATAGAGGAAGCTAAATTGGCTATTTGACAAATACATGATAATGAATGTGGCAATCATTTCAATGGTAAGGCAATGTCACACAAGTTACTCAGATGAGGTTACTATTAGCAAATTATGGAACAATAATGTCAAGAGTATGAAAAATTATGTGATAAATGGCAATGTCATGGTAACTTTCACCATGTACCATATCAATAAATTTAATCTATCATATCCCCATAGCCATTAATGCTATGGGGTTTTGACCTGATTAGTAAGATAAACCCATAATCTACAAGAGGCCGAAAATTCATTATCATAACCAAAAAATATTTTACAAAGTGAGTAGAAGCCATCCTATTACAATCAACAAAGGGGGAAGATATTTATCAAATTTTTCATGACCAATATTATTTCCCACTTCAGTAGCCCAATATCCATATTTATAGATAATGGAACCTCTTTAAAAAATAAAATACTAAAATTTTTTTGCACTAAGTACAATATTTGACACACATTATCTACACCATACTACCCATAGGGTAATGGTCAAGTAGAGGCAATGAACAAGATGATCAAAAATATTATTAGAAATTTTTTTACCAAATTTGGTGATGAGTAGCACAATCAACTTATCTATGCACTTTGGGCTTACTATACTAGTATACATATACTAACAGGAGCTACACCTTATTCAATTGTATATGACACATAATCTGTTATTCCATTGGAATTAAAAATCCCATCTTTATAAGTATTTTAAAAATAAATCATCATAAATGATTAGTACAGAGAGTGATGTCTCCATGAACTAGAACATTTGGATCACACACGTATCTAGTCCATAAAACATCTTAGATTTTATCAGAAGTGAATCTAGAGATTCTATAATAACAAATTCCACGATAGTGAATTTGAAATGAATTATTTGGTGTTAAAATGAAATCTCATAAATGTCAATGCCAAAGAAGAACTAAATTGGCTCAAACCATACATCATAAAAAACCTTGGCCTAGAAGTATATCATCTATCTTCACTTGATGGAAAGGAAGTCAAAAATACATTAAACATCATACATCTAAGGAGATAATACATATAAACATTGCATTCTTCACTTCCATTTTAATTGTATATAATTTCTTCTCCCTTGCTTCTTATACATAGTTTATTTTCATTTTCTTGTACATAGTTTATATAAACAAAATATAAAAACAATATAACATGTCAAAATACAAAAACATTCAAATATCACTTAGAAAACACAAAATTTACATTTTATATGCATTGCCTTATTCACATTTCTACTACTTTCTAAATATTACATATTGATAGTTATCTTAATATAGTCAATTTTATCATAAACATATGCTTCACTTGTTCTTGTTGAGAGTTTATAGATTACATATAGGACCCCAGTCTGCTACACTGATCTAGAATTGATATCATCTACCCATTGGAGTCATATACACTAGTACAGGTTTATTCATGTGATACATCCACCCACTTGGGGGCATCTCCCACAAAATTGGTACTAACAGGTTCTATCCTTACATTCTACACATTTTAGTTTACAAATTTATCTTGATATTGATCAATACTACTCATTGTTTATATTTTTTCTTAGTATCACTAGTTAGACTCAACATGTATACATCCTTTCCTTTACATATAGTTATACTACATAGTTATACATGATTTCATTTCTATCTTTCTTAGTTTAGATTTGATTGTGTTTCATATGATTATTCTATTAGAGTTCATTTAATTATGCCATTTAACTTTATCTCTACACTAATTCTATGTTTATATTTCATAGAGATGTACCCATGTCCCTTGTGTATGTTTTCTTGATTGTATATGCAGACATTTGAATATGTTCTTCTATTTGGATCTAATCTAAATTACTTATTTCTTGCATATGTGGACATTTTAACATGTCCTTATATGTCTTCATTCTTAGATTTAGTTATATGTGTCCATATCTCTTGTATTGTGGCCCCTTAGACTACTTTGGTGTGTCTCATGTGTTTATATGTATGCTTATTTATATTATTATTCACCATGAAACTTGTATTTAATTATTACACACATACTATTTTTTTATGACATGAGGGACATCATGCATCTACCCTTCCTACTTGGGTGTCTTGATGGACATCATGCCCCATCCCCCTAAGTAGCTACTCAAATTTGTTGTTATATACATTGATTAAATATATCTTGACACCCTTGTGTAATGCTAGATTAAAACATACATATTACATTACCTATTTATGCTCAAATACTTTTACATTTTGATGTTATGTTTCTACATTGTATTGGAATATCAAAAAATTATCATATATATGCTCTAGCTAACACAATTTGTAGAGCTACTTTTTTTAAGGATAGTTCTCACATAGGTTTCATAAATACCCTCAAAAGCGGGGAATTCACATGGGTTTTTCACAGATATCAGGATCCTACTTTTCTATTCACAAATCATTTTTATCACACAAGATTAGTTTCAAAAATCAGACAGGATAAAACAATGACTTAGAAAGTAGTCTAGATCACATAGATTTTAGACTAGAAAGACATTAGTTCCTAGATTGGGACATTAACACTATAGGGTGATATTTTATATTATAATATGTTTTAGATTTAAGGTTAAAACAGGTTTTGAAGGGACCCTGAAACCTTGTACAAAGAGAGAGATAAACATTAAAGCACACCCAGGTTAACACGAGAACCTGAAAATAGAAAAGAACCAAAACTAGGTTTTACAGGAAACTGAAACCGACCAAAAGACCATTACAAAACAGCAATCAAAACATAGATTTGAAAGTTGACCACAAACTTCCAGATCCATAACCAGCAAACCAAAAATATTACCAGTTTGCTGCCCCCAAAAAACTAATCAGCAGAAAGGAACTTTGGGTGAATCTTTACAAATCAGATTTTTCTTTTTGCCTGACCGAAGATTCATTTCAAGAGGAGGGATCAAAGGCTTAGCCTTCTTTCTTCTGACAGCTGTCCAGCCGTCTTCTACCTTAGCTGCCTCAGCAATCCATGCCTCAGAGGAAAATGAACTTTGGACACCAGTAGGTATTAGCTCCTGGTGACAGTCAAACACAGCCTGGCTTTTAGGTAGATCATTCAAAACAAGGGTAGAGATCACCACTACCTCCTCAGGCTCAACTGTATCTTTGAATACAGCCTCCTCAGAGGCTTCATTTGATTGATTCTCCAGTGAGTCCTCTTCATCTTGCGATTCTGATTGCATCCTTTCCTCATTCTCAGACTCAGATTCTGTTGTTGCTTCCAAAGGTAGTTTATCTAAACTATGTTCAAAAAAATCCTTTGGCCACCAAGAAGGTGAATGTCTAGGAATGTATTTCCCTGCTACACAATGGGCTGCAATATGTCCCATCTGGTGACACTTCCTTCATCTAAAAGGAATCCCCTCATAGTCCAAGATTTGTGTCTAGGTGCCCCTTGGGGAGTCAATACAGATCACCTTGGGAAGGCCCTTTGAAACATCCAGATCAGCCAGAAATCGTGCACATGTCGAATGGTGGCTCTTCGAGCTGTCTTCTTCACATAGAAACTCCCCTATAGCGTTTCCAATGGTCTTATAAACTACTTCTTGCCACAGCTGTATCGGAAGATAAGGGAGCCGCACCCATATAGGAATCTTGTTAAAAGATTCCGTAAGAGGGTTAAAATCCTTATGCCAAGGTTTGGCCATAAGAGGAAATCTGCCCTGCCAAGAAAAATTATTGTGGCACAAAATAGACTGCCTATCTTCAGGACTTTGAAAAATAACTATAAAAAAACCCCTGGCACAAGGCTGGATCTGACCATCATTAATATGCGGCCAGCTCTTAGCAATCTAGTTTTGTAGTTCTAAAAAAGAAGGCCAGAAGCCTCAGAAGCAAAAGATAGCAGCACAAAAAGCAAACCATTTTTCATCTTGGAAAATATTTTCTGCTAATTCAGGGTCTAGATTAACCCTGATAGGTTTTAATGCACTTACAGGTGTTGCGCGAGGAGGTATAGGTGTTGAAAAAGACCGAGCTTCATGTATTTCTGCCTCGAAGGCCGCCACATCCACATAGGTTCACGCTCCTGGTTCATACCCTGAGCCAGAGACATTGGTCAGACCCGCAGCTGTGTTAATCCCTTCAGCAGAGATTCCTTTGCATGATTTATGGTTCCTTCCTCCATTATCCAGACAGGCTTCCACAACTTCCACAGCCTTGCCAACTGCTCGGATCACAGCGGCCGGTTTCAAAATTTTATTATAATATGTTACTATTGAGTAATCATAGATTTAGGGTATTCTCCATTAGATAGAATAGTACACCAAGTATAGTATATATTTGCATAGGTACAATCATAAGTTTGACAATTATATTCAAATTTTGCTCAAATACACTCATTTCAACTTAGATTCATACTAGTTGATCAAATTTTGGGGTATAATATGTGGAATTATCACTCCCACATTTATTTCAAATACACAGATATAGTTATTACATACTCATTATAGAATCAATATACTCAGATATTAAATTGGGGGAATGTGTATGACACATAGTTTTCATATGCTCAATTACACACATGTTGATTAGATGGAAAGATAAAATCCATGTAATTATATATGTTATATACACTTTTTATCATATTCCATTTTGTCACTAGATTCATTCCTTACTCCATTTGTAGTGGTTAGAATTCCTAATTGGCCCAGAGTTGCAATATACCTAAGTGGTCATGGAGCTGATATACATAGTTAGATATACCCAATTAGATATTTTTAGAACTTTATGTAGTTTAGTTTTATATGCATATCTTTATATGGGAGGGAAATTATGGATTCATTTCTTAATTTATTTATTGATCCACCCACATGAGAGGATTAGACACACTTATAGTCTTATCTAAGTTATTCACAAATCATGATCTACTGAGTAGGGGTGGGTGATGATGGAGTCAAAACCATATTGAATTATTGAGCCACCCCCATATGAGGATTGAGTAAGTTACCAACTTAGTCTAAGCTATTTAATGATTTGATCATTATATACATTCACACACATAGATTATGACTAGGTTCATGCATTGGTTCATGTACCCAATAAGGTGTATTCATTCCTTTCCTCTTTATTTACTTAGATTTACTCAATTAATTTATTTAACATAGTCTTTTGATTTTTAGAATGTATTAAGGAATTATTTTTTCATTTTTCATTTCAAGTCATTGTTATAGATCATGTTTCACATATGCAAACCTAGATTCACATACTTAGACTCAGCTACACATGCTTTATTTCCTAGGTAAGTCTAGTATGATTATTTTTCATTTATATTAATAATTTGACCTTAATACATTCTTTAGCATAAATAGGGGGTAAATGTAATCAACTAAAAGTGGTATTTGGATTATAAGAGTGTTGGTTGAGATATCCTATTCATATCTTAGCCTTAGACCTATTCTAAAGGATCTACCACACTTTTTCATCCATTATGCAAACCACAAATATCTTCTATTAGTTAAATCATAGTCCCAGGATATCATTCCAAAATCCCAACCTAATGTGCCCAATAGTTTACCAAGTGGAGATTAACACCACACTAAATAAACTATATCCACATGGCACTAGTGTACCCAACTACGTACTAGTGTCCCTTGCCCCAACTCTCCTGAATGGATAAAATTTTAAATGTGTGCCCCTCCTAAGGTCAGAATAAGTACATTTTATTATTTTCACAAGATATGAATCCCTATAAATATAATAATATTTGAAATATATTCATTATATGGAAAATAAATGAAAAAGCCTATCTAGATAAGAATGAAATTAATGTATATGATCCCTATTCTACCCTAATTTTGTGTACTACCATCTACAACTACCCTAAGCTTAAATTTCAAATATTTAAAAACTTAAGCACACTCAAGGCATTTAAGACCACTCTCATTCTAAAATTCACTTGCACTTGAACCAAACCCTAGGTGGGAGAACTATATTAGGCTTGATCCTTCCTCAGAGTATTGGTATGTAGGAAACTCTCTTCATAGTGGGGTGTTGAGGATGTCCAGCCTATCCTACTAAAAAACACACATTATTTCTCATGTCATACTTGTAATGAGGATTAGGGTTTGCACACTAAATCAAATTTTATATGCATAGTATAGAGTTCTAAATTTCATGCATGTAGGAATAGGACCTAGAACCATAAGTGCAAGTCATCCCAAAAAAAAAGGAATAGTCTTGTAAATAGGACACTAACACCATTTTGAGGACACTACATCAATATAGCACTACTATCCAGGTGGGGCACTACTTTTTAGTGAACAATTAGATCTTGGGACCCTATTGATGACTTTTATACCTATTTAGAACCTAGTTTTTAAAACCTAGATCATTATGACAATCACTTTACAGAGAAGTCTCTATTTATGAATATTTATTACTATTTTTAAAAAGTCAAAAGAAATTAAAATACATAACAAATTACTAGTTAATTATTACATATTATTTAAAAAATTTAGATATATCAACCCTTTAATCTAAATTAAGAATTACAATTGTAAAACCCTAAAGGGTTAAATTAGTAACTAATGATTTGGATTTGATTCTTGAAAATGCTTATTTTGAATTGACTTTAGTATGATTTAGAATTGTCTTGTGACTAATTCTAGTAATAAGTTTTAGATTTGGGAAGAATAAGTCATATTTTCTCAATGTGTAATAGTATGTAGATGTCTTTCATATAATTTATAGGTTCTTTTTAAATGAGACATTGATTTATTTATATGAGTCTAACTGGGTAATTTATCACACCACCAACATGATAGTAAAATAGGTTACTCCTAAGGAAAGGTACAATGTTAGAAATATCTATTTATAGGAGAGGGTCAGTTTGGACCAAACCAAGTCAATATCGACTAATGATACTAATTGAATTTGGTAGAATCAACCTATGTCTAGGTGGGATAAACTAAAGGTTTGGAGATGTTTATGCAAGATATTTATTAGGTTTAAAATGTATAGTGAGGCTTGTATAGATGTGTAACAACATAATGGAAGGGTAAAATCATGAGATAACATGCAAGTGTGAGAGAATCATATATCAAGACCTTGTTTATGTGGTTAAGTCATGTATGGTAAGTGTGTCAGGCTTATCATTGACAAGTATTGAAAACTACATTTTATTATCTACATTTATATTTTTAATCAAACTAACTTCATGACTTTTGTGACACATGTTTATAAATAAATAAATAAATAAATAAATAAAATAATTAATGTTTTTTATTTGGGATTTATTTGTGCATAACATATGTAAGATATAGGATTACGATAAAAATATAAATTTTATCAAGAGATTGATTATGTAATTACTATTTTTATAATTGATAAGTCAAGGGTGAATGGATCCACTTAGCTAATTTTATGATTTATGTTACTATCTATATTCTTTATAGTCTCTAAAATATGATGTTATCTGATTTGTAACTACTTATATAAGGAAACATGGCCTTAAAACCTATGTAGATGTTGTTGAAAATGTTTAGACCCTTATAGTGAGTGGTATTATCCAAGATTTATAGGTACTAGCCCAATATATTTTAAAATTCTATGCCACCAAAAATCATTTCATCTACTAGATTAGATTTTTTTTGTATGTGTGCTTTCACTTGGTCTCTTACATTGATCCTTATTTTGACTATCATTCAATTGAAACCTTAATCATACTTTTAATAAAATATGATATTTGAAAAAAAGGTTATAAAGTGGGTTTGAAAATAAAAACCACTCCTTTCTAAGTGATTGAGCATTGCCTAAATTTTAATACTTTGAAGAGGGATCATACTACACTTAGTTCTCCCACCTATGGGTGTGTGTATACTCAATCATGATTATCTAGAATGTAATGATATGCTTTAGTTTTCAACACTTGATAGCATGAAAATTTAACCTATGTTTTTCATTCATATTTGTATCTATTATCTTTCATTTGAGGATTTTTAAATGTATATGCATTTTGGATAATGTCTCAATAAAGTGCTTATTGATTTTTCAAGCTTGATAGTACTTGCCAAGATGAATACTAGATAGATATGGACTTAAGCTTGATTTGTATTTATTGTTGAATATTTCATATTCATCCCCATTATTTACATGTGAAATGTGTTTAGGATGACCCAAGGGACACTTTTGAATTTGAAAAGTAACCATGAGAGGTACTTGGACACTGCTAGCATAAGTAAACACATATGGAAAACTAAAATTAATATAGTGTTGTTGATAGTGTCTTGATAAGGAAAATTAGTGATATAGAGTGTGGTAATATTTTATTTAAGATTATAGAGTATTTTTTCATACAATAGGCTGATATTAAATATGTGTGATAGTAAATTGAGTTATCCAAGACAACAATTGGGTGGATAGGCAAGGAAAGTGTACACAAGAGTCAAATGTGTACACATAAGTCTAAGTATGTAAAATATGTGTCAAAATTTATTTTTTCAAGTGTTTAATACTAAATTTATGTGTATATACATTATTCAAATTAAGATGAACCTATATTTGACTAGTGTGAAATCTAGGATGGGCACAATGGGAGGCTTGAGTTTCCAAAGAAAGTATAAAAAATAGACAACCAATAGGATCAGGAAAGGAACCCAACCTAGGGCACACCAATAGGCCTAGTTTACTAGAGATAAAATCTTAGCCAAAAAATGTCCCCCACAAGACTAAGTAAGTGTGGGCCCCTAAGGCTATAAAAGGGACTAAGTCTCAAAAAATAAAGATAGGCCACTAAATAAAACAAAAAGAACCCTAAAATAAAAAAGGATTACCAAAAACTAGAAATAAAAACAAAAAAAAAACCAATTATGATAGGCTCCATATATTTTTCAAACTTAAGATGTGTTGTAAATCTTCTTAACTCCTATTTTTTTTAAAAATTTCATTAGGGGGAAGATTCAAAACTTCTCTATCATACTTATATAACTCTTGATTATCATTAAGATCCTCTACATTAAGGTTTCAATTATGGACTTCTTGGTCCTCCATGCATGAATATTTGATATGATCAAATTTACTACTACTTGAGAAAATTTCTTTGTCCATTTCAAATAGAGTTCTATGGTTCTAAGATCCTAAGGTGGACCTGAACTAAATATAAATAGGAAGAGTCTAGTCCATTATAGCTAGCACATAAATTATAGATGAAATCATCCTTTTACATGAGTGGGTATCATGGTCAATAGTCACCAATGTACTAAAGATTTCCATAATGGTTCTTAGGATCCAATCCACCTAAAATGTAAGAGGGAGGCTAGGGATTTCTAGCCATAGAGGAATCTAATTCAATTTAAAATCCAAGTAAGACCAATTAAATATTTAGGTTTTAAGCATGAGGATTTCCATTCCCATCAACCATGGGCCTTCATTAAGGATTTTTATACCATTTTCTCTGCAAGTAAAAGAAAACAACAAACACTTTTTAGTGAGAGCAATAATTTTAACTCCTTTAATCCCTATCCACTTCCTCTTGTTATAATTATTTATTGATTCAATGTCATGCCTTGATAAAATAAATTTCCCAACCAAAGAATTACTATAATTTTCTTCAGCCTCTTTTAAAATATTATCAAGAACATACATAACAAGATTCCTACTCATCGTAATACTAGATGAGTATTTACAATCACCTCTCACAGGTTCCATAGTTATTAAGATTGCAATTATTAAGGATTAATAAATACATAATTGGATTTTTTTAATCAAAATCATTAAAATATTTATCATAATAAGTGTTTTAAATGGATATATGACTACATATCTACCCCTACCCCTTATTCTTAGTTTTGATGAATGGTGCTCTTTCAAGTTTCTTCTTGTAGAGGACTTCAATAGGTTGAGATCCTATCTCTTCTTATTTATTCATCATCATGGAAATATATTTGGACAAAACCTTCAATAAATCAAAGGGTATAAGTAATATTATGATTAATGAAATGATAAATTTAGTGAATGTAAAACATAATAAATAAGATTATTAAGATTGATATTAGTAAGGCCTAGGATAGTTAATTAGAGTTTTATTATCAAAACCATTCAGTGATACAAAACTCAAAAGCTTTGGTTGAAATATAATTCAAGAAAAAAGAACAAAACAATTCAAATAATACTATCTCTGAGAAGAGATGTTTTATTGATCAAATTTGCAGACCCAAATATATGCTTATCTCTGAGAAGAGACGTCTACTTTCCATTTCAAGTTACATATTAATTTATACATGTTTTTAAGGTGTGTGGAGGATTTGGAAGGTCACCAATCTTGAGGGAGGTGAATTGGTTCAACTTCCATGATTTACAATAATACAAAATTCAAGGAATTACTATTTTTAGAAACTTACTATTTTTAGACTGCACTACTAAAATTAAAATTTGGGACACTTCCATTGGGTTTTAGGGGGTCAAATTTCATTGATAAAAGATCCATGCCATCTCAATATTTTCTCCTCATTATTATATTTCCAATGGTTCAAACGGTGAGTCAATTGGAGCTATGGTGCAAAAGTTATGGCTCCTAGAAGTTCCGTCATCAATTGGGGTGGACCCATCACCCGAATTGTCATCTGAATTGTTGCCCGGATCATTCAAAAATTTAGCCTCAAAAATAGTGTAAATGGCTATAGGACTACATATCTACCCCTTATTCTTATTTTTTTATGAATGGTGCTCTTGCATGTTTATTCAACTCCTATAGAGGACTTCAGTAGGTTGAGATCCTATCTCTTCTTATTTCTTCATCATAATGGAAAAATATTTGGAAAATTCCTTTAATAAATCAAAGGGTCTAATTAATGTGATAGGGTTAATATAATGTGTTAGAACAAAAAATGTCCCTAGACACTTCAAGTGCCTTTTTATATAAATGTGATGCTTGAATAATATTTATTCATACTTGATTTGTAGAATGACACTCAAGGTGATGATAATTAATGCTAGAGAAAAATGATAGGATATTTCAAAATAAGGCCAAAATAAGTAAATTAATACAAAAAATAAAAAATATCACCTCCAAAGTAAGCTACACCAAGTGATTATGAGATATAAATTCATAAGTGGGGAAATAAATCAATGAAAAATCCAATGTGCATTAAAAATGAGATCTTACATCAACATTCTCAAAGATAAAAATCTTCATGAATAGAATACAAGAAACAAGGGAATAAGAAATAGAATAACCTTTAAGAGAAAATAAATATCTATTAAGATGTTCTAGTGAATAATGAGAGAGGAGAGAGCTCTTTAAATAGAGCTAGTGGGCCAAATTAAGTTACTATAAAACTCTATTATGAACTTGCAAAACAATCTTGGTGTGTGCCTAGTGTCACTAATACCAATAAGGATAGGGGGAAGTGTGTGAAAAGTGTGAAATAATTTAGTTGTCACATGAAACTACAATATTCCATTCAAAATGGAAAAAGAGGTTTAACACCTCATATATTCAGAATATATGAACTATAAATTCACATAAATCACATTGCATAACACTCCCCATTGATGGAAACTTATTTTGAGAGAAATTAAAATAGAAAATAAAATAATAGGTGGTACAAAAAATAGTTCAAAGTTGAAAGGTGTGATTATTGATAATCTCCAAGAATCCTCTTCAATAATAAGGTCAATGGAATAAGGACCAACATGGAATGAGATGATAAGAAATGATCCACTATACCTCGAAAACACATAATATTAGACCAAAATTCATGTTAAATAAATAATATGCCATAAAATATGTATGTACATTTAATTAATGTAATAAAATAAGAGCTAATACAAGGAATATGGAGAAAAAGACAAATTGTATAATAAAATATGGATCATGTATGAAAAAAGTTAGTCAAAAAATAAATTAGCTTCAAAAAAGGCATGCTTCCTTGAAAAATTACAATAAAATGTAAGCATAAAATTAATGAACTCAAGAAATTTAAAGTCTTAACTTTATCAAAGTGAGACAAAGAAGTTGTTTCACCTTACACAAAATATATCCTATGAGATACAAATTAAGAAGTATCAAAATAAGGCACATCATTATTCACTAAAACTTTAAGATATGAATTTGTTTAAGTTTATATTGAGACATTTTAGTGGTTAATTAAAAATGAAAAAGGTCATGATTTATTTCACCTCAAGAGTTACAATGATGCAATTTCTAACATTTAGTAATATCATGTCCTTGTTTACCATAATAATCATAAATTTTACATTTTTTAGTTGAGGTATGAACACAATAAGTCTTATCATCAAAATAATTATGATACAATGTCTTTAAATGATGGGGACAATATGAATTCACATTCACAATAGAACCATTAAAATCAAGCCCTAAAAAAATTGAGTTAGTTTCAAACAAAATGGGCTCAACAAATCTATTTTCATATTTACTCATACCACCCCCATTACAACCCATCAAGTGCATAATTTTTAAGTTGCGGTTATAAAAAGGAGTGTGTAATGGAATACATCCTTAAGGAGAAGCACTTTTTATATTATCATGAGAGGCATGAATGTACTGAAAATAATCAAGCTTTTCATTAAGAGTGTCAATCAAGGTATGCATATTTTACAATTTATCATTAAATGAGGTCTTTAATGAATTAAAATTAATTTTTTGACATTTAATTTAACACTTAAGATCATATATTTTATTATATTTCAAATAAATTTATTGTTTATCATTTCAAAAAACTAAAAAAAAATGCTAGTTTAAAAGTTATAGAATAATAATTTTGGCCGAGAAAAAAGTTCAAAAAAAAAAGTTTTGACTTGAAAAATATATCACATGAAATTTAATTCTTATAAAAATCTCTAGCTAATGTTAATAAACATAACATTTCTATTAAAATCATAAAAAATATTAGATTTAAATAATCAAAATACCACATTTGCTATTTGAAAATAATTTAAATGTTTGATTTAGATTTTTATAAGTCAAAGTACAACTGGAAAAAATAATTATAGAATGAATCACCATTAAATTATGATCAATTTATCATATTTAAAAAAATAGTTACCATTTTTATGATTTATCCATAATAGTGATCTAGGCCATGCTAATTTTTTTAACAATTTATTTCCAGATTATAGACTAAAAACCCCAATTTTTTTTTATAGAAACCTAAATTTCCAATGATATGATATGACCCCCCTTTCAAATAGTTTTTAGTGAAAAATCATAAAAATAGATAGTTACCATTTTGATATTTTCTCCTATAAAATGATTTAGGTTTTGGTAAATGTTTAAAAGTTTATTTCATGATTATTAAAAAAGAAGATAAACCTAGATTGTTAATCAATAGACAACTATTTTTATTAGACAAGTTTTACTAAGCATGTTAGAAATAAAAGGGAATATAATCACAATGTAAAAAAATAAAATTCCAAGAGTTGAAAAAAGAAAGCTCCAAAGCTAATATAAAATAAAAAAAACTAGAATTCTACTAATCATATTAAGATGTTAGTGAAAAAAAAAGCAAAGATGTTAGTGGGAAAAAAAGGAAGGTAAAAAAATTGCTCCCCTTCTTTTTTCACCGAAGAACCTATAATGAAACTCAAAGTTTAATGTTAAAATTAACCTAGTCTAGTACCATGTTGTAAATAAATTATAGGATATTATAAAATAAAGTTGAATTAATTAAATGAATATACAAAAAAATCACTTCAAAACTAAGGCACACCAAGAGAATGCGAGACATAAAATGATAAGTGGGGAAACAAAATCACAGAAGAAAACCCCATGTGCATTAAGAATGAAAACACACATCAAAATTATTTAAGATAATAATATTAATAAATAGAAGATAAACAATAATAATTGCCTTTAAAGAGAATAAACATATCTTAGGATGTTCTAGTGAATAATGAGAGGAGATAACTATTTAAATAGATCCAATGGGCCAAAAAGAGTTACTAAAAAATTTCATCATGAACTTGAAAAACATTCTTAGCATGTGTCTAGTGTCACTAATCTCCCTAAGATGAGGGCATGTGTGAAAAGTCTATAAGGAGTTACATGTGACATGAAACTCCAAGAATCCCTTTAAAAAAGACAAAATAGGTGTGATATTTTATAAATATAGAATATGTGAATTACAAATTCACATAATAAGAAAATCTACACACCTAAATAAAAATAGGATAAAGGGAATATAAATAAATATTAATCTTTAAAAATTAAATAATTTATAATTATAATTCATTAACATATCCTCCTCAAGTATCCACATATACCTCTTAAATCTAAAGGATTTATTTTATAGTTTTGAGACATTATACTTTCTAAGATAAAGTTAAATTTCAAGGTATATGTATGTCGAATGAATATCTATGAAGGTGTTCATTTTTAAAATGGAAAGTAATGTTGATATAATATATGATTTCACATAAATGTAAAGTAATACATGTTTATTGGGAAATGCTTGTAAATATTTCAATGGCATGAGTAAATCTTATTACATTTTACCTACAAGTGATCATTATTTGTGCATGGTAAACCTTCTTGGATGTGCTAGATATATTGAATAAAATATAAAATTAATCATTAAAATTCCAAGTAAACATTATGTGGTCATGTGGATTTTTTTTATTAGATTTTTTATACCATATGTGACTATTTGGATAGGAATATATGTGGCATTGCTCTATTGAATTTGGATAAGATGAAATCAATAGGGTGTGGTTGACTTTGTGATCCACGATGAAAATAAATAAATATTTTTTTAAAAATAAATATAATAAACATGGTCCATAAGATCCTAAAGTCATATGAGTTATCCAAAATTCAATTCAAATTGTTCAAAATATCAATAATCAATCTACTGACATAGAGTTGGTCCAAAAGGCCACACTGCCATAAGTAATACATGAATAAAAAATGAGTAAGTCAAGCATGAAAGGGTAATAAATACAATAATATGAAAATTAGCTTTTAAATTAAAGAAATATGTTCCAAATAAGGCCAATGTGATTAGAAATCATGTCTCATATTAGTTTTGATGGAAACAATATTGTATAAGCCATATCTGAGTAAGTGCAAGCACTGAAATGGAGTACTTTTGTAGGAATTTTTATTATTACATAAATGAATGGTAATGCATGGCATAAGAGAAATTATGGATTTATAATTCTTTAAATATGGAAATAAACCATGAATATAAAAAATTCATGTGCAAGTACTCACAAATTGACAAACTAGATTATCATTACAATGTTCGTTAGAAATAGAATATTGTAAATAAAGGAGGAAAACATGGTTATATTATGTTTTTCAATTGAATTAAAAGTATTTTTTTGTGAGTTATTTTAATAATTCCAAAATTGTGAAATAAATGCAATGGCTTGTCAAGATAATGATATTTATTTTCCTATAATATTAGAAACATTAAATATAAAATTAAATATCATAAAATATTACATGTAAAAATCCATAGTAGGATATATAGGTAACTAGTCATGCCACAAGTGTTGTGTCACATAGGAGAGATACAAACATGTAAAACTCAAATAATTATATTAAACTTGTAGATTCCCAAATTTGGTCTTTGGAATTTTGACAACATCAAGTTTGACATACTTTGACACACATAGAAAATGGGCATAGATTTGGCTCTTGAGCACACTTTCCCTCTATTTGTCTATCCATATCATGTCTTAGAAACCATTATTTATCAATATATTTAATTAATATTAGTTTATTATATATAGTAATACCTTCAAAATCTTAGACATACATTATCTATATATTGTATCCTTATTTTTCACTTCAAAGACAATATTGGTAAACCTAGACAATGTAGATTAATGTAGGTGTCTTACTCTATGAATAATGTCTAGGAGCCATAACGGATAATTTTAAAAATGGGAGTATAAATTAGGTCATCCTAGATAGGTTTTATGGTTTTTAGTATCATAGATAAAAATATAAAATTGTAATCTATATTTTTCATGATGTTTTACCTACACCCATAAGTGGGAGAACTACATATGATCTAAGCCCTCTTTGAAGCATTAGAATGTAGATAATGTTAAACCATTTAGTGGGGAGTGGTTGGGGTTATCCAATAAAAATAATAACCCATTTTTAAGTAATATTTTGTTTAATTAAAAAACATTAGGGTTTGGATGAAAGAGATAAAAAAAAGCATTTCAACATTGGATTAGAGAAGTGTACACACATAGAACTAGATTTTAGGCATAGTCATGAGCTTCCCTTACTATTAAAAATGACACTTTAGGATAATTTAATATTTTTAATTTACTAACATAGGCCCAATAGGTTCTTAACCACTTTTTCTAATCTCAATAGTTGATGAAGCACATACAAAGCATTTCTAGATTCCATTACATCTTTTGTGAGCAATAAATAATAAAAATATGCTAAATACATCATCCATATTTTATATTTTAATTTATAAATTAATTATTTGTAATATAAATTAACATTTTAAATTCAAATTTTCATGTTTATGGTGATATTTAATATAATTTGAATTAGTGTGTAGTTTTCATTATTTTATATCACTTCAGTGTATAATTGTTTTACCTTAATTTGGTTTTAGAAACCCTAAGAGGATTAAAAATAGTTTATGAATATATATATATATATATATATATATACATATATATAAAATTAAAGGATAAATATAAATGTAAAATAATGTAACTAATCAAAATGATTTGATAACTGACATATGATTCATATAGTAAGTAAAATAAAGGGATACACACTTAACTTTTTTGACTAATTATTTGACTTTGACTATGTTTAAATAATGGAAAAAAATAAATTAACTCATTGATGGGATTTTATACATACCAAGGAACCTTTTGAGATACCTTATAACATTTTAGGATTAATTAATGAAATTCACTCTAAAGCATGAGTTGTGGGGTATTGAGTTTTTCAAATAACATATTGGTAGAAATGTGGTGAGCAAATTAATTTTTTACCATAAGTGATTTAGTTATGGATGTCAATATATGTGTACTTTATATGTGTGGATATGTTATGGATTTAACCTAAAGTGGTTTTGACCATAATAAACTCAAAAAAGGATGGAAAATTAGGGTATAAAAGTAGGCTTGTAGACCAATCAAGATGAAACCTTTCTAAGGAAACTCTTAAAATAGGGGCTGGAAAAGTAATTAGGAACCAATGTCTGATGAAATATAATATAATAATATTTAAAAATATATATAGTTAAGATTCCAAGGAAATAATAATACAATAGACTTTAGTATTAGTATTCAAAGGTTGTTGCTGATGTTCGATTGCAATTACACATCTACAAAGCGAGATTATGATTAATACAAAAAAATCATTCAAGTTAGTAATAAAAAAATATGAATAAATGTATTTAAAATAAACCCCATATACAACTAAGAGACTAAGATACCATAATGACATAACTTCTTACAAGATTCATAGGTTTGGAAAATAATTAGATTTTCACATTCAGACCAAATACAAACCAATCCATAGACTTTATTATTAATAATAATAGCCAAAATTATCCTCCCTTTGGGATAGGGAGGATAAAAATATAGATAGGCTTGTGGAGGGGAAGTAATCATCCTCTAAGTGAAGTTAAAATTTACATATATAAAAATAGGATTGTATGTCAAAATCATGTAAAACATGCATGTATACAAGTATTTACCCAAAATAGAATTCCTTGATTAAAATATAACATATATATGCCAAATAAATTAGGAACCATTAGTTATAACATAATTGAAACATTAAAATACATATTTATATTTAGAGTGGTGCTAATGTAACACTTCTAGTAGAATAAAATGGTTGAGTGATAGCTATTGAAATAGAAACAACTATTGTAGGCCCTTAGGGAATCAAAATTATCCCTATTGGAGTATGCATGACTACACACATATATAATTGGGGACCCTATATTGATGTGGTAAAACTTTTAGTTTCCTTCATGCTTGGTGATGATCTCAACACTCCCTTTATGCCTCTAAGTTTTTATATAATACATGTGTTGTATCAAATTCCTTATTAATAATATCAACATTGAATAGGTAGGATTGAATATTTTGATGGATTAAACCATAAACCTTGTTTGTTATTCCTTTAAGATATTTAATTTAGATACAAGGGATTCAACATTTGTTACTCTATCCTTATCAAAATTGATCAAATAAAATATCTCATCATTAGTTTTATAGATAGTTCCCTCAACTTCCTCCTTAAATCTACTTGCATTTGCTTTAAGGAGTCTCTTAAAATTAGGAATGTTGACTAATTATCTAGTAGAGGTTATCACATCTATGACCCTCAAGTATTTCAAAATTTATAAGGTATAATTTTAATGGATTCAAAAACGTCCCATCAAAACCTTTAACTATGTATGCCAAATAAGGTCACTATCCCTTTTTACAATTACATAACTTAGGGCCTAAGTAACATCTTGGCTAGACATTAGGTTCAGATGATTGAATGAACTAATCTTTGAACACTGAACCAAAAAGGTAAGACTTTTATCATATTATTTTATATGGTGCCAAAGTTTAAGCACCTTTGTCTTATCATATTGGCACCCTCCTTTGGAGACTCAAATATCATTCAAAATATTATATAGCCTAGTGGTTGCACTTTGTACACTATCTATAACTTCCTAATGGTAAAAAATAATCTATATTTGTAGTATATTTTACTGTGCCTCTTCCTTAATTTTGTATATTTATTTAATTGCTTCTCTAGTTGAATCCACAAAAACACATAAATCCTCTATGTACTTTGTTACATCAGTTTGATTCTTTTTAGCCTTTTTTTCCAAGGGAAACATGTTTTCTCTTTGTTTAAACTCTATATCCTCCCTGGTATTTATAGTCACTACCTTCTTCTTATTCACCCTTTAAATGGTGCCCCTCTATTTATTAGAATAGGTGGAGACTATAGGTAATTTTATAATAACCAAATTTTATCTCTCATCCCTTCAATTTTGTATATATTTAACCCATTAGGGAAAAATAAATTCTAATTTTTATGTTGGAATTGGGTCTTTAGAGGTAGAGGGTGGAGTAATCATTAGAGTAAGTTTATTTCTAGAGGAGTTATTATTAGAGGTGCTAATTAATCACTTATTTAAATTGTAAACTGTAGGGGTGTATAAACATTTCCCTACCATGGTGAGGCTTACCTCTATGGAGTGACTTCATCCAGATACTTGGTCAACCCTGGGGTTTTTACAATTGTCATTATGGATGACTATAAATGTGTGCATTGAAAAATTTATATCTCTAATTGAGCTGAAGATGTATGGACAACTAGTGGTCTTTTAGGATAGAAAATGGAAATTGAACTAAATTTTCAAAATAGACTATTTTATTTGGAGTCATTATTGGTGTGGATGTTTAAAGAATATAAGAATAAAATAAAATATAAATTGGAGGATTTAGAATATCTAGAGACAAATATATAGCTTGATCATTTAAAATACTAAAAAAATAAACAAGGGAAGAAACTACCTCATTGATTATTTGCATTTCCTCTTTAGTAAATATTTGTTAGCCTAATGTTCCAACTAGAGTTTATTCCTCTTGTAAAATTCCTAGCCTCATAGCTTTAACCTTTTTCTAATTGTAATTCATCATCTACTTTATCTAACAATTCTTCCTCACTTAACCTCTACTAAGGTCTCACCATTCTTTTTGCATTTCCTTCCTCTTCATTAGTAGCATAATCCAATAGGTATATTACATGCCCATGTTCCTCTTCCTTTAATTTTTCATCATCATGGGACTCTTCTTGGGAAAAAAGACCTAATGATGGTCTTTCCTCTAGTTACTAAATTTTAGAGAAGGTTGAAATAAATTTGGACTTACTTTGGTAAGTGACTATGGGGGGAAAGGTAGGTGAAGGGGATGATGAAATAAATGGTGAAACCATATTAGTAGTGACTATTAGCACATGTGGTGGTAAAGAATGGAGAGTGGAACAATAGTAGTGAAAGGAATAATGGATTGAGATGGACCTATTTAGGAAATGGAGGAGTGGTGGGAGAGATGATAAATAATCCTATAGAAACTTAGGGAATCTCATCTATGTAAGTATTGTAAGTAGAGGGAGAAGTACCTTAGAGAATGTGATATTTTTCATGTCTTGAGGAAGTGAATTCCTCTAAATTATAGTATTTTAACCCAAAATTGTGGTATTAGTTAGATGTGTGGAGGATATATGGGGACTAGGGAGACATCTCATAATTTATTTTCTAATTTGGAAGTTTTCCTCCCTTTGACTAATGGACTCTTTCTCTTGTAGATTAATTTTTTGTCCTATAGGGGAGGGAGGACAATCTTATATTATTGAGTCTTGAGGCTATGTTGGAGTCCACTAATTTATCAAAACTTGTTTTTCCTACCTCACCATTTCATTATATTATTACTTGGTAATGTTTGGGTCATACTAAATGGCCTAGGCAACTATCATGTACATTTGATTGCTCTTCATACATGTCCACACTTCTAAGTCATTTGATGCATTTGTAAAGATATCCTCATGCTCATACTCTTGGTGACTATATTAAATGGTCAGCCCATTATTTTCCTTAAGATATTGGAGATAGTTCTTAACTTTTCCTTTAGGGCCCAATTCCTTAAATTGGTCCACTTTTAAATTATAACGGGATCTAATTTTCATAACTTGGTTGAAATGTGCCCTCACAATAAATTGAAGCTATATGATTCTTAGAGGGGTATTATATTAATAATATTGATGTTTTATGCCAAGTTATTCATCTATAATATTGTATAGTTTGTGGGCCACTATTGATCTGAAATCTTGTTTGGAATATGGTGTGGTAAAAATAGAAGGGGTTCCCTTGTTCTATTAATTTATATTATGATACAATCTAGATAGTGTAGACACTTATTTTAAACCACTTTCATGTCTAAACTAGATATTATATTGATTTATAACAAATGGAATCATTTAATCTTATAAGTCACTGGATTTACCAATTGCATTTGCACAAGAGATATAATAGCCTAGAAACACGTTGAGGCTTCCTCATTTTGGGGTATTACGTTATATGCATTGATAGCCTATCTTAGATTCAACCCTAGTAAAATTATGAACTAAGAATTTGACATTATTATCCTTTTGATCTATTAATGAAAAATAATAAAACAATTCTTAAATGCCAAAAACCCTAAGTAGGATTAACTAAAAAAACATCAAATAGCTACTAAAGTAAAAATTCCAAGTTTAATTAGATAATTACATTTTCTAAAAAATGAAATTTTCAATAAAGATGAGGTCAAAGTCAATATAATTAATGATATATTTTATTAATTCCTAAAATTCAAATAAAATGTGATTCATAGCCTCATAAATATATTATATGAGTTGTCAAGCCTTCATAAGGTTATTCTACAACAATACTTTCAAGAAGTTCTCAAGCAAAGTTACAATGCCAAATCGATTCAATAAGCTTCACATAGAAAGATAAGCCAAGTCTAAATTTGTCTAAGATAAGTGTTCCCAAAATGTAAATTACATTTATCAAAATCTCTATTACCCATAAGTTGAGCAAGAACATCCTCTATGCCAATAAATGAGCACTAGTTTTGACAAGTGAGGTAACATAGTTTTGTGTTTTATCCTCTATTTGTTTATTTGTTAATTGTGTTAATCTCATCCTAGTACTTAGGCAAAATTATCTTATTTTCTATTGTATTTTTTTAATTTTAATTCTCTTTTGATTTCACTAACAAGGAGTTAATGAGATTTGACTCTTCTTATTCCTAATGATACATAATGGCACACTCGATGGGACCATGCACCTACACAGATCAAATGAGTAACATGAAAAATTCAAAATTATTGAAGAAAAACACTCAAAACTTCAATTTTTTAGTTTTATACCTAAATTTCATGTCATTTTATTTAGTTACTAATCGATGACTTCATTCTGCTAAATGGTGACTTTGCCTATTTGTCCTTTGTTTTACAATTAATTATTTTATAGGAAATGATGAATTCACATGAGTGACTATGTATAAAATGGATACATCACTCTATTGTGAAATTGATGACATAAACCTATGTTTAATTATGATATATGGAAATGGTTAATTTGATGAACAAAAATGATGGATTTGATCCTGTATTTTGGCAACTTTGCCAAATAATTTTTCCTATATATTTAGTGGTTTCACTCTATTTTTAACCCTAATTGGTGATTTTGACTAACCCAATGGGTGAATTCATTCCTTAATAATGGTGACTTTGACATATATCATTTTCTCTTTATTCTAGTTCTATAGGAAAATGATGATTTCACTTTGTTGATAAATTGGTGACTTCACTCTATGTAAAAAACTTGAGTGTTTGAAAGTAGAAGTTGTTTATTGTTTAACTCTTTTACATAAAAACAAGTGAACCCCCTAATTTTTTTGTATTAAATTAAGTGAACAAAATTAGGTTTTAAAACTTTAACATTTCATCCACACTTATGTTTTAGTGCTTAAAATTTACCTTAAAAACTTTGTTTTTTGTCTTTCAAGTTTACAAGAGCAAACAACAAAGCCAAGGGGCCAAAATTTAATTCACATCTTATATGGTGTTTTAAAAATGAAAAACAACTTTAGATTAGAGATCCTAAGATATTTTAATTTTTATTTGTTCATTGTTTTTTAATTAATTTTAGTTTCTTATATTAATTATTTTTGGCAAAATAAACTTCATGTGTATTCTCTCTCACTGTCAACTTTAAGGAACTTGGGTGATCAAAAGAAATTTTTTTATTGCCTTGTTTGGTTGAGTCTAGAATGGAATAAAAGTTTCTTATTTTCTCCCCAAGCTTTGAGTGACTTAGATGACCCATAAATGACCTTGAATTTCTTCCAAATTTTCATTTGTTTATTTTTCTGCATTGACTTGTGGGTGGGTATTAATCACGAGGGAAAATTTTAGTAGCTATTTATATCCAAATGGATATAAGTAGTTGTATTTTTTAATTTTGAAAATGGATAATTCTTCAAAAACATACATAGGTAAAATAGCCTCAATTTTAAACAATTTCATAGTTTAGGACATAGATTCAACTTATAAATTATACTTGATCCTATTTTGAGACACAAATTTACCAAAGTTACTATATATTTATGGGTATGATTCACCAATAAATTCTACAGGACATGTATAAGTTATTCTGGAATCATCAGGTATATAAGTATATATGCATATAAATAATAAGGACCACCTAAGACACAATAAGCTTAAGGTAATAATTATATTTATTCTATGAAAATGTTTTGAATATTATTTGGCACCACATGCTCTTCCTTATATATGGTTTTAACAACTAAAAAAATTAATAATAAATCATTTTCAAATCTAATGTTTATTTTTTTTTCTAGAATTGAATGTGGTGTATGCAAAATTAAAGCTTTGGGGATTGAGTTTTAGATCTTGCCCCATTTTTTAGTGAATTAGTGCCAACATATTGAGGTTCCCAAGGAAAAAGTTAATGTTAGTCCAACAAATCACCCACAGGATTAATGGAAGTTTATTGAATACATATGTGATGATTTCTCAAAAAAAATTATCATTTATGTAAGCTTTTGGCAAAAGTGAAGCTCTGGTATTCAGAAGATTGGGACTAGAGGTTGGAAATAAAGGTGTAGACAATTTCTAAGTTAGTTTCCTTGTTATTATAAATTCAACATATAGACTTGTGTTTCTCTTGTTCTAAGTATTGAGAGCAGTTGTTTGCATACTTAATTATCTATCTTAAAATGAATATATATAACGATAAATTCCTTGAAAAATATTTCTTTATAATTATTTGCTAATAGTTTCTCAATTTTTCTAGTCATTGATGTAATCTATTGGTGGAATCACATCTCTAGTAGTCAAAATATTGGGATAAGAGGTTGGAAACAAAGGTGTAGAAAATTTATAAGTTGGTTTCCTTGTGATTAAAACTACAAGGTATGAATTTGTGTTTCTTTATTCTGAAGACTAAGAGCAGTTTTTTGCATGCATAATTATGTACCTTAAAATGAATAAATATAATGATAAGTTACTTAAAAATTATTTCCTTAAATATATTTGTTGAGGGTTTATCAAATTTTTTGCAATCTATTGGTGAAAGCGAAGCTCTAGTAGTCAAAATATTGGGATGAAGTGCAGACAATTTCTAAGGTGGTTTCCTTGTGATTTCAATGCAAGGTATGGATTTATGTTTCTTTTATTCTGAAGACTAAGATCAGTTATTTTCATGCACAATATTTTATCTTAAAATGAATAAATATAATGATAAGTTCCTTTAAAATCATTTTTTTAAAGATATTTGTTCAAATACTCTATTATAGAGATGCATAAGTATATTGTGGTGTTCCCTTACTATTCTATACTAAGTAAGTGTATTTTTGTGTTCTATTTAATTAAGAGAACATGTCTACAGCAATTGAAAATTATATTATAGAGATACATAAGTATATTATGGTGTTCTCTTGTTATTATATACCAAACTTATTTGTGGTATCTATAATGTAATGAGCTGTAAGTATCTATATATAAATGATTAGAAAACTTGATAAAATTGTCACATATGTATTTGATAAACTTCCATTAATCCCATGGGTGATGTTTTGGACCAATATTAAATTTTTCCTTCACCCTTTAATATGCCAACACCAATTCACTACAAAATGGGGCAAGATCTCAACCTCAATCCTTGTAGCTTTAGTTCCACCTGCATCGCAGTCAATGTTAGAAATAAATTATACATTAGTAATGAGAATTTGGGATGTAAAGTCATTTATGTCATTAAAATATTTTAACACTACCTAATTTTTAGGCTTTGAAGTCTTGAAAATGTATAAATTTCAACTTACAAGTTTATAATTATAGTTTTAGTTATTTTTTATTATTATTATTATTATTAGTCACTAAAACTATATAGAAGCAAAAACATTTTTATTTTACTCAATTTTATAAATGTGTTAAGGACCACTTGTGACTTAGGACACAATATGATTAAGGTAATAATTATATTTTAGCTGACATAGTTTGTTAATTGAAATAAATATATATTTGAAAGGCCAAAATTGATTATGGATATGATTAAGACATTTGAAATACAGTGTTTTGAGAAACTATATTTAAAAAAATGATTTTTAGGGAAATTATCATTATATTTATTCATTTAAATATAGACTATTGTGCATGAATATAACTACTCTTAGCCCTTATAACAAAATAAACACAAATCCATACCTTGTAGTTGCAATCACAAGGAAACTAATTTATAAATTATCTGCACCTTCATTTCCAACATTTCATCCCAATATTTCAACTATCAGAGCTTTGATTTTTTTAATATCTTACATCAATGAATATAAAAATCAAAAAACCATCACATATGTATTTGAGCAACTTACTTATTCTCAAATACATATGCATATTTATAATAGAGTTTACAACTATTATAGACATGTTCTCTTAATCAAATAGAATACTAAGATTAGTTGTTTGATGCATAGTAATCTATATTGATTCTTGAAATGAATAAATATAATGTTAAATTCCCTAAAAATCATTTCTTTAAATTTATTTTCTTTTCATCCTCACTTTTCATATTTTTCTTGCATTATGTCCCCATAGTTGATTTATTATTTATATTATATTCTCTAATTTTTTGTCACAATTTTTTATATACCCTATCTATTATATTATTTGGTTAATATTTACCACTAATTTCCTCTGAGAAATAATGGCATGGAAGATACTTATTTTTAAAAATGCACAAAGAACAAAATGAATTATATTATGTGGTTGGTGTTTACCACACACTTATTTTAAACAAACAAGAAACTCATTTCTTTTGATAAATAATGGCAAGAAATATACTAATTTTAAATAAAATGAATAAATGCAATAGATCTTTATGATCATTTCAACCATGTTTTTGACTAACCCAAAAATATTCATTTCACAGAGTGAACATATCAACATGTAACAACTAAAAATTAGTACAATGAATAAACATAATGATAAGTTACCTGAGAAGTATTTATTTAAAGATAATTTCTTTTCATCCTTAATCTATATAGTTGTCTTTCCCTATGTCGCCATAGTTAGTCCATACTCTATACTCTGATTTTTTGTCATGGTTTTTGCTATATTCAATTTATTATATTATCTGGTCGGTCTTTACCATATACTTATTTTAAACAAATAATAATTTGATTTCCTCTGAGAAAGAATGATGTGGATAGTATTTATTTTTAAAAATGAACAAAGAACAAACTAAATAAATACAATAGATCATCATGATCATAATGTATTTTGTTTTTAAATGTTTAAGGTAATAATTATTTTCTATTAGGCTTGGTTTGTTAATTTAAATAAAAAATAATTTTAAAAGGTAAACATGGATATGGTTAAGACATTTATAAGACCTTATTAAATGGTTTTTAATTTTAAAACAATGATAATATTTTGAATATTTTTTCAGTTATATCATCCTCACTTTTCATAGTTGTCTCGCCCTATGGCCCCATAGTTGGTTTATAATCTATACTCTAATTTTTTATAATTATATTTTCTATACTTAGTTTACTATATTATATTGTTTGTCTTTACCACATACTTATTATAAACAAATAAAAAATTATTTTCTCTTAGAAGTAATGACATGCAAGATAGTTCTTTTAAACAATGCACAAAAAATAAACTAAGTAAATGTAATAGAGCCTAATGATCATACTGTATTGTGTTTTTTAATGTTTAAGGTAATAATTATATTATGGTTGGCATGGTTTGTTAATTAAAATAAAAATATATTTGAAAGGATAATATGGATGTGGTTAAGACATTTTGGTAGACCTTTTTATATAGTTTATAATTTTAAACTATGAAAATGTTTTGAATATATTTTTCAATTATGTCATCCTCGCATTTTACAGTTGTCTTTCCCTATGGCCCCATAGTTGGTTTATACTATATAATCTAATTTTTTGTCACAATTTTTTCTATACTTAGTTTATTATATTATCCAGTTGGTATTTTGAGAGACTTACAGATGTTTGTACTCAATTTATACATAATATGGACATCAAATTTAGCACTTAAAAGGGATAAATTTAATATTTAAAAAGGAAGACAAATTTAGTCTATAAAAAGAAGGAACTGTAAACAAGATCTTAACTTTAGCCTTCTCACCTTCTAACCTCTTTCTCCAATATTTTTTTAAATGACATAAAATACCTCTTATAAAATAAATATACATAAGTGCTTCAAATTAATTAAAACCCTAGAACCAAAAAAACCTAAAAACTAAATTGATATAACTTCATTTATGTTAAAATTTTATTATTTTATGGTTGTGGAAATCACAAAATGAGTGATAGTTGCAAGAGGAGACCAAGGAGGAGTCTAAGTAGTCAATAATGAAGTACAATCCAAGTAATAAATTTAGTCCCTATATGTCATGAGAATCATGAAATGTGTAACAATTTTAAGAGGAGGCCAATGAGGAATCTAAGTAGCCAATAATGAAGAACAATCCAAATAATAAATAAAAGTCATACACATATAAAAATGTTTTCACACTTTTAATGAATTATACCTATCTTTTAAGGGATGTAAACTATAGCCACGTTATTTTCCCTATGAATGTGTTTGGGGAAAGGGGATTAACTTGTATTTTTTACCATTATTTATTTATTTGAATATGATTCTTGATTTTTCAACTATTTATAAGTTTTTTTAAAGAGTTAATAGAAATTTTTAGTCAATTTATATCAATGTGGGAATTTTTCTAAAGATTCACCAATGGAATAATACCTAAAATCTAGGATTAACCAAGATTTTATAGTAATCTTTTATGGATCCCTTTTTAAAATTATCCATGTTCATCACCTCCTCACAAGTTATTTAGGGGTGCATTGACCTTGGGTTTTATCTCCTATAATCATACTAGCCCCACTTCATGGTGAGGTATATAAATTAGGCACATGATATTTAATTGAATAGTGGCTAAATGACTAGCCTGATAATTCCAATGAAAATTTGGATCAATTCATGCTAAACCTTAGACTTTACTAAGTAATACATTACTTAAGTTATATGCAAAGGACTATACCTTTATGTAACAAGTTAACAAGTTTTAATCTAATTGATGTGATGATCCATTATGTTAGATACACTTGGAACCATTTAGATCATTTTAAAAATTATAGAATTTAGATCAACCCCACTTTACTACAAAATATCCTACCAAATGTTGAGTGATTCATCACTCCAAGTTCATTGCCACATACCAATTTTTAAGAGATATATGGGAATTAAAAGATATACCTACATGTAATCTTTAATTTTTGGATTAACACTTAATATATTTTGAGCATTGATATATTGGTAGAAACTTTAGTGGAAGCTATATTCAATCAAAAATACATCATGTCTATAAATCTATCATAGCTCAAGGAATATAGAACATACCTGCACTTTTCATTAGGAATACATTTGTTAAGTGGGAGCATGACCAATATGAGTATCCACTAGACTCAATTATAGGATAACTTATCATAATACACCATGTAAGGTATGGTTCCAAAGCCTATAGTCTAAAATAATCACACAATAACCTTAAAAGAGTCCTAAGGTTTTATATTTCACTTATATATAATAAACAAGAAATTAAATCTAATATATTACTCACTAAAACTTGTGGCACAAAGTGTGGGTTAGAAACAAAACAAAAAAACTAAAATAAACATGCATAAAAGGTGCATATTTACATCAATGTATATGAAATCCTAATGCATGGAAGAGAGAAGTACAACTACATTATCTATCTACTCTTACAAAGGAGAAATAAAATTAGGAATAATAACCTTGAAGATGAACCCACCAAGCCTCAATCTCTCCCTTAGCCAAGGTGTTTTGTAAGAGATTATTTTGGTATGTAAGGATAATAAAGATAAATCAGATCTAGGCTACATAAATTATCTATGCATATAAAAGAATTCTCTGCAAGACAAGATCTATATATCCAAAGAAAGTATGAAACCCTAATATTTATTCCTCAAGTATAATGGTCAATAAGAAGATGTTCATTCACACTTTCTCTGATTCACTTTTCTTCTCTTATAAATGGTTAGAAATAAACTTGTATATATAGGTGGATCTTAACCTAAATCTTCCTAGAAACATTGAATGTATATGGTCCACCATGGTTGACCCTATATGTTTTTAGGGATAATTCACTAGGTCTGAGCTAAGTCATCTAAAAGGATAACAAACCCAAAAAGTGAAAATTACCTCTAAACTATATAGGGTCAACCATGGTCAACCTAGTATAACCAACAATCCAAAAGGGAATTAAGGAAAGAAAAGGAAGATGGAAATAGGAAAATGACTAGAATAGGTAAGACTAAGAAGAATAATCTTAGGTTTAATGGTTTTAGGATATGATTGTATAGATGGTAAGTGGAAAAAAGGACAATAATCTTATGAAGTATTGATGGTCTACCCACCCCTTTCTCGATGTACCCTTTAAGGCATGCATTCAGAGAGATTGAGACTTGATAATTTACTACAAGATATAAAGTGTTAGTAACAAAAAAAAATTTAAAAATATTATGTTTATACATATGCCCTACTTGAAGATCATCATGTGTCACAAAAGTGCAACATGGGATGGTGCTTTGGGAAATATAACATGATAATACATGATTTTGATGATAAGTAAAGTGTAGTAAGTAACAAGTAATATAAAAGAAAGGAAAGAATTTAAAAACACATACATTTACTTACCTTAATGATGTATATAAATAAGTATACTAAAAGAGATGTGAAGGCATATAATGTGAAGAATACTAGGTGAACCTATAGAAGTCAGTGCAAAAAATAGCCAAAAATAAAAAAATGGAAGATAGACATATGATAGTGAAAAATAATTTCTAAGCCATCATAAATCCAACACATTTTATATATTTGAAATTAGATGAGTAAAAATAAAGATATGGGTAAAACAAAGAATCAAAGGAATAACTAGGTAGAAACAACTAAGTCGACCCAGTCGACCTAGTAGGATAAAATTTTGTTAAAATATATACTATCGACCTAGTAGGTATGTGTCAACCTAGTGGTTTTTTTAGACTACTAACTTAGTACATGACTACTAACCTAGTATAAAAATCCACTATACCAACTTGGTACTAAGAGGGCAAAAATTAAAGGGTTAACTTAGTTTTTTAAGTCAAGATTAAAATATTTAAGGCAAATTAATGATAAAATGATTGAAAATGAATGATAAATGATGGAAAATGAATGCCAAATGATAGGAAATAAATGATGAATGATATGAAATAAATGACAAATGATTGGAAAACATAGTAAATCATTTTGAAAATCATGTAAAATGTAAATGGCCAAAAGGGATGTAACATACTAAATCACATTGGGATGCATGTAAAACATGAATGGAAAATGAAATATCCATACAAGAAAACTTGAACAAAAATATGTAAGAAAGAGAAAAGTAAGATCATGTAAGATAGGTGAAAATAAAAACATGAAAGATAGAATAAAATTAAAAATGTGAGACAAACATGAAAAATTCATACATAAAGAGAAATATGTAATAATGGATATGTAATATACATTAAGTTCACAAAAATCAAAATAAAAACATGATGGAGAAATGAAAATGTATAAAGGATGAAAACTCAAACTTAGTGCTTGTTTGAAGATATAATGTAATAAGATACAACTACCTAATTACATGACTAGTATGACAATGATATGGTGTGGTAAATAAATGGGGTAAGGGTGTAATCCATAGTTTCTCAAACATGTTGTTTTGATCTAAGGATAGATAAAACTAAAACAAAGTAATGCTAGCATGTTTTTAATAGGTAAAGAAGAAAGAATTTAAAGAAGAGGGAAAAAAAATTTAGAATCATAATTTGTCTATCAAGGGGGGAAATGAAATGGGTGGAGGGGATAATGAAGGGAAAACTAAGGTAGAGGAACTATTTATCAAAGTCAAGACACTCAAATTAGGTTTTTAAAAATAAGAGGACTTTTGACCTTAAGGACTATGAATAAATTCTCTTAGATACACAAGTCTTAGGTCAAAAAATGGATTATATAGATCATCCTATGAAGGATAAATGTATGAAAATTAAAATGGATCTACCTTCCCACAAGGTGTTCCTCATTCCTTGAGACCCCTTATAGAGTCATCGATCTACTGTGAAGATTGGGTACTTGCATGAGAAAGTAGGTAGAACCATAAAGTTTGTTGAATTACCCTATTCCAATCTATTGGTCTACTATAACTCAAGGGACCTCGACTCTATGTGAGGCCAACTATGGTTTTTGATCTTTGATTGGAGATAGGAGATGTTTTTGTAATCACATCTTTTGGTGTGAATTTAACTTTTGAGATTTGTATGTTGCCTTTTAGATATCATTGCCTTTTTATTCAAATGATTTAGTTTTTAATTTTCTTGATGGATTTTTATATTCCTCCTCCATATGGATTTATAAAACCAAACATGGTTTCTAAAGATGGCTTTTATTTGAATAATTAGGACTTGGTTGCTAAGAGAGAGAACATCAAAGAGTATGGGATCTAAGAATCTCACAAATCTAGGTGAAATAAAAGTGTTATCTTGAATTTGACCTTATTTTATCTAATGTGGAGTGAAAATAAAGGAAATAAAGTGTTGAAAATATTTTCATTGATGTCAAAGGTCTAAAAATATTGGTGGCAAGGGCCCCATAGCATTTAATGTCTAAAGGTGTTTTTAATGTTCATATCTTGGCTAAAGTGTGTTAATATTAATTAAATATTAAAAAATACATATTTGGTTGCATAAAGTCAAAAGAGGGCCCATGAGGAAGTAAAAGAGTCACCAAGTAAAGACAAAAGATGGAAAGGACACATTTTCCCATGAAGAGTCATCTTGAAGAATTTGAAGAGTCATAAGATAAAGACAAAAGAGGGAAAGGATGCTTTTTCCCATGAAGGTTCACCATGTGAATTTTCATATGAAAGAATTCAAAGGGTCATGCAAGTTTGGAACCATTTTCCATGTGAATTGAAAGGTCACAAAGGGTGAATGCCAAAGGTCATTTGAAATGCTATAAAAGGAGGCTTGGGAAGCCATTTGTAATAAGAAAGGAATAACATGGCTTATAATTGTTATATCTAGCTTAGAAGAGCAAAGGAGAGAAAATAAAGAATATAGTGTCATTCTATCATTTGTTGAGAAAGAAACATTGAGAGATAGTTTGTGTTTTACACATAAAGGGGTTGGTGCTCCTATGGGTTGGTGCTCACAAGTCATTGTTGTGTTGATGCTCAACAAAGGGGTTAGTGCTCTAGTGGGTTGGTGCATATAAATTATTTCTATGTTGGTGCTTAGTAAATGGGTTGGTGCTTGAAAACTTTGTTAACCTGAGTTGGTTCTCATTTATATACTTCAGATTGTTCTTTGTGGTTTTCCCCACTTTGGGATTCCACATAAAATATGATGTCTCTCTCTCTTGTGTGGTGCATGTTATCACTTTCAATTTTATTGCACATCTTGAATGTATGATTAAGTGGTTAAATAAAAAGGAACTTTTTAAAGTAAAAGATATATCCCATACTTAACATCAAGAGGAATGACACATGAAATAATTTGAATTACTTAAATTTTTTTAAAATGTGATAAATGGAAAAAAGGGATACAATGATAGTAAAGTGTGATTCCTTATCATAATAATGAGGTAAATATAATAAAACATGTTAACATAGATTGCTTGTATAAATTCCATCTATAAAAAGAATTAAAAAATAAAGCTAAGAACAAGAATCAAAAACGTTTTCTATAAAAATAATAAAAAGATGGTGTTTTTATGAGTTGGGTCAGGTCCTATCCACAGTATTATACTAAAACTCATAAAATAGAAACCCATAAGGGTGAAAAAAATCAAAATGTGAAACAATAAAATGAGAAAAGAAGCAAAGGTGGTATTTTGTGAGGGCCAAATCCTATCTATGATCTTATACTACAAACTCACAAAATATAAACCCATGGCAGTGAATGCTAAATAAGGAAAATAATAATAATAGTAAAGATATTAATGAAAAGTATGAGATATAAAGACAAAAATAAAAAAAGATATATGAGGATAAATAGTGAAAGCAAATGCCAAATGTGATGTGTAAGAAAACCAAAGAATATAAAGGAAAATAATGATGATGGTAAAGAAAAAGGTAAAGTGCACAAAAACATGAGACAAAAAGAACAAGTAAGATCTATGATAATATCTATATCAAAAATGAGCATGTAAAATACAAATCTATACGTCTTGGAAGGTTTTTTTAAGCTGAATTTGGTTATTATTATGCATTCTAGAATAAGAGTGGGCATCATAAGATTCCCCAAAGGGGTAAGTGGATGTAGGGATAGGCATCATAAGATGCCCCTAAGTCTAAAATGACATGTGGATGGGCATCGTAAGATGCCCAAACATGTGATTTAGAGTGAGGTAACATTGAACCATTAAAATTATTTGCATTGGGTTGCTAGGTACATTTGAAGATAGGCAAATGTGTTGGTTTGTTATATTTTAAGGAGGATGTGTAGTAGAGGTTTGAGGAGATAAAGGAGGACCATGTATGATATGTTTTGGAGTAGGCATTTTAATTATTTACTCTTTTGGTTGATGTGGCCTAAGAGGTTGAGGTTCAATGGATGCCACAATATGTTTAAAGTTGTTCATTTTAACTATCCTTTCCTTATTGGTGTAGGAATAAGGATCAATTATGGTTTAAACAAAAGTATAAGATGAGGTTTTTTCATTAGTTAGTTGATGTTGATGTGATTATGGTTCTTAAGATTGAATTTGAGAATCTTGAAGATAGTCTTGATAACATTTTTTTTTAGAGTATCAAGATTGAAATGTGGGCCAAGCAAGGAAGAAAGAAGAAATCAATGAAGATCATGACAAGACTCATGAGAATGACCTATTTTATCATATCACTAACAAAAATTATTAGGATTGTACCATTTTGGAGGAGTTTTGGAAGGATCAAAGCTCATGGGTTTAGAGGGTGGTAACTTATACGTAAGTTATTTTAGACTCAAGGGAGGGTGGGTTGGGTTAAAATTGGTTGAATTGGATGTTCCATTTTGAGGTTGTGGAGGATTGGATGAATCAATGTTATAAGAAGATGATTATAAAGGTAATTTAGTAGTTGTTTGAAGTGTTTCAAATTGAGTCATAATAAAGTCTTTCCTTTTTTATTGGTTTAAGGCTTCGTCTAAAGTTTTAGGTGAAAATATTAGAACTTTATATTGAAGGGAAGGTTTAAGAGTTGTGATAAATAGTTTTAAAAGAGTATATTCATACATTTTATGGTCCACTTTATGAGTGAGATACTTTCATCATTTGATGAAATTATGAGAAGATTCATTAGGAAGTTGCTTGGAATTGATGGAATGGCTAAGGTAATTTTCAATAAGGTCACCATGTTGGAATTACTTCACTAGAGCATTAACTAAATCCTCTAGTTGTGAGATGGAATGTATATGAATTTGGTTGTACCATTCAATTACATCACCAAAAAAGGTTTTGGATAATATTTTGGTAGTAACAAAGGTGTTAGTTTGAACCCATTCCTTATAGAGATTACCAAAATACTTAATAAATATAGTATGGTCCTTAGTCCTATTATATGTGATATTTGGATAAAATTTTCCAATATCAACATATGTAATTAATCGGGCTAAAGGTTTATTTTGAAGATGTTAAAGCATTTTTTAATTCATTGGAGGTTGAGGGATGATATTTACATTAGCATTTCTAAGAGGAGGAGGGACAAAATTTTGATTTGGTTGAGACATTATGACTTGAGGTGGTTGACTAATCATGTTGCATAATTTTTTTTACATGTTCATCACTTGAGATTTATTGTTTTTTTTCATGATGTTCATTTATTGTATGACTTGTGAGGGAAGTTGAGTTGTATCAATAGATGGGTTTTGAAGGTGGGTTATTACTGTTTTTAGGAAGAGGATTGTTAGTGTTGGTGGGAGGAGGATTATTTATAAGTGAAGGATTAACAAAATTGGTATTAGTTGCCTTAAGTTTGGTAGAAGAAGAAGGAAGCTTGGTAAATCCACCATTATTGTGAAGAGTGTAAATAGTATTATCATCAAGGTTTTTGAATAATTGGGAACCATCTAGATTATCAATTTGAGTGGTTTCAACCATGTTACTTTGGGAATTAATAAGACTTGGTTATCTTTTTATGGATGTAAGAAGAGGATTATGGACATTGGTTGTAAGGATATAAGTGTTGATAAGAGGATTCTAAACATTGCTATTGGGAAGAGGATTAGGAAGAAGGACCTCAACTACATTGCATTGTGTAGTGAGTGGTTTTGATTTAGGAGAAGAGGAAGGAATAAATTGTATGTTTTCATCTAAAGTAATGAAATAAGTGAGGTTATTATCCAAATCTTAATTATGCAATGTTTTGGAATAATGAAAGGTTAAAAATATGTCATCATGATGAAACAAGACTAGATAACCACACAAAGAGAAAAAAAGTGATAAAAAATAGTACATGGTCGATTGGGTCAATCTTGTATAACAAACAGGGGCTAAAAAGGGTTTACAAATAGTATAGGGTTGACAGGGTCGATCTTGTATAGCAAATAGGGGATAAAAAGGTCTATAAATAGTACAAGGTCAAATGGGTTGATCTTATATAGATAACATAGGCTAAAAAAGGTATAGGGTTGATTAGGTTGACCTAGTACAATAGAAATGGAAGATGAGAGAACTTATAACAAATTTTGAATTAAAATAATAAAAAAAATTAGATAATGTAGGAAAGTAAGAACTGAAGGGAAATAAATAGTCTATTGGATCAATGTTGGCCAATCCATTTAAAGCACACAATACAAAACCTTTCACTAACATTAGATAATGCAAGTTTTTGCACACACAATTGAGCAAAGAGAAAGAAATAAAATTAGAAAGTAAAGAGATAACTAATTGATCAACCTAAGATGTTTTATTAAATTATTTAATAAATGATTTTAAATGTGATGAGAAGTTAACTATAAATCAAGGAAATAGATAGCAATATAAGGATGATTTCAATTATTTTGGGCTGAAAGGGACTGTAGTGGTAATAATATAGGCTTGGGATTGGGGCTTACCCTTCACTTAACACACTATAGTGATAAGGGTGTCAGGTTCTTAGCCAAAATATACCATTAACCATGCTTTATACTTGACTAGAGTATCAAGTCAGCTTTCCCCTTGGTGATGAAATCAAAGTAGGTCAGCCTTGGGAAGATAAATGTTAAAGTGCTTGTATAGATAATGTGATTTGGCCATGTGTTCATAAAATAGAAATAGTGAAGCTAAATGGTTAACTAAAAACATCATAATTAGACTATGTGAATAATTCTAAGAATGTAAGCAATAATAAAATAAATGTATGAACAAATTACTGACATATAAATATTAATTCTAACTTGAAACAAGGTATAGTGTTGACATTATATGCACAAAATAAAGAATAGGTTTGTTAGGGTTGAACATGTATTGTGAAAGCAATCTCTGAAAATGAACATGGCCAACTAGGGTTGACCTAGTTATTTAGACAACACACATAACATAGAACTAGGTTGATAGGGTGAATTCAATTGACTGTGTAGAGGCAGTTTTGAAGACTGTAAACTATGAAAGGAAAGGCAATAAAAGAAAGATAAAGAGAGATAGAAAGGAACCTTGGTAGATTAGAGATGCAGAGAATGAAGATTACTAGTTAAGAACCTCAGAATATGCTTGAAAACTTTATTAACTAGGTCAATTGGGTTGATAAATCTTTACAAAATCCTACTATTGAGAGCTTGAAATGTATAGGGTCAACCTAATATGTTAAACTATATGCTTGAAAGTGAACAAGGTCAATTAGGTTAACCTAGTAGTTTGAACTAGAAGTCTAGAAGTTTGGAAACCTATACTAGGTCATCCAAGTTGATCCAATTGCCTATTCTCAAAAACTTGAACACAAAGATTAAAAATAGGTTGATAGAGTCAATCTAGTATGATAGATATATGATAAAAATAATTCTAAAAAGAATTAAAGAAATTGAAATAAATTATGCAAGGGTTAATTTCACATTGGGTTCACTAGAATGTATGAAATCATAGATGCATCATGTCTATAAATCAATCTTGGCTCAAAGAAGATAGAGCATACCTACACTTCTGATTGGGAATACATTTTTTAAGTGGGATCATGACAAATATGGGGATCTATTAGACCCGACTAGGGAATCACTTTTCACAATACACCATGTGAGGTAGGGTTTGAAAGCCTACAATCTAACACAGTCACATAACAATCCTAAAAGAGTACTAAGGTTTGATATTTCACTTATGTCTAATAAAAAATAAATTAAATCTAATGTAGTGCTCACCAAAACTTGTGGTACAAAGTGGGGGTTAGAAACAAAACAAAAAAAATAAACTAAGAATTCATATAAGACATATACTAACATTAATTTATATGAAATTGGAATGCGTGGAAGAGAGAAGCATGACTATATTATCTATCTACTCTTACAAAGTAAAAATAATGTTAGGAATAGTTACCTTGAAGATGAACCCATTAAGTCTCAATCTCTCCCTTGTCTAAGGTGCTTCGTAAGAGATTGTTGTGGTATGTAAGGATAACAAATAAAAATCAGCTTTAGGTTACACAACCTATCTATGAATCCAAAATACTTCTCCATAAGACAAGATCCATATCTCTAAAGAAAGTATGGAACCCTAATATTTATTCCTCAAGTAGAATGGTCAATAAACAAATGTTCATTCACACTTATTATTTTGTTCTTATCTTCTCTTACAAATGGTTGGAAATGAACTTGTATATATAGGTGTATCTTGCCCTAAATCCTCTTGAAAACATTGACTATACAAGGTCAACCATGGTTGACCCTATATGTTTTGGGGGACAATTCACTAGGTCTGAGATAGGTTGGCCAAAAGGCTAACAAACCCAAAAAGTGAAAAATAACCCTAAACTATACAAGGTTGACCACAGTATAACTAGTATAGCTAATAATCTAAAAGTGAATTAAGGCAAAAAATGAGAATGGAAAGATTAAAATGACTGGAATAGGTAAAACTAATAAGAATAAGATTAGGGTTAATGGTTTTAGGATATGAGTGTGTAGATGGCAAGTGGAAAAAGGGATAAAAATCTTATGAAGCACTAATGGTCTACCCACCCCTTTCTTGGTACACCACTTAAGGCATACACTCAAATAAATTGAGACTCGATAGGTTCCTACAAGATACAAACTATCAGTAATCAAAAAAAATTTGAAAATATTATGTGCATACAAAATCTACACATACCTTATCAATCTTAGGATATGATGCACACTTAGGTTATTTTTTTATTTATTTTATTTTCATGTATTTTTGGCTATAAATTTTTTTGTGTACCAAAGTCAAAATGAGTCAAAACCTTCACATTTTACACACCACTTTGAACTAAGAGGCATTATGTTGTTGATTTTATTCAAAAGACTTACCTTAAAGTTTTTCAAAAACCACTTTTGTACCACTTGTTTAAAGGAGTGTTGTTATGCTACCAATTTTATTACAAAACACTTGCCTTATTTGAAACTAAGTTCAAAACCATTCATACCTTTGTTTCTAAAATTTGTGGTTAAGCTACCCATTTGAAACTAACCTATTGACCTTTAGAAAATCTGAGTCTTTTATACTAAATTTGAAATTCAATCTTTCAAAGTTTAGATCCTAAACTAATTAGGTCTACACTGAAGCCTTGTGTAATTTGGGCTTAGGTGGTTTACCTTTTACATTTACATGGTGCAACATAGATTGATTTCTCATAAATTTTAAATACTTTTACCTAGACTTAGGGGTGTTTTATTTTCATGTGCCTAGTTTAGAGTTATTTATGTCAAGTTTAAAATTGTCTTAGTTTTGTTTCCCAAGGGTATTTTGTGTTCCTATTACTAAGTTTTTTGAGATAAATATTAAGTTTTTTGATACAATTTTTGAGTTTTATGAGCTAATTACCAAGTTTTTATAAGCTAATTACTAAGTTTTTTGAGCCAATTATCTTAGAGCAGACTGATTTCAAGTTCTTGTTTAGACCATCTTATTTTCAAGTCTAGCTTTGTGACCTATGAACAAAGACCTAGCATTGATTTTAGCACTTTCAACCATTTTAAAATTATATATTTATGACATTTGAACAAATACTTAACACCTTTCCTTTTTATTTTTATACTTAGATCAAGATAATTTTACCTTGCCTAAACACTTTTTCAAAGACTGGTTTCACATTTTCATTTTACCTTTCCCTTAGACCTATAATAGGCATTTTACCTTTGGAAATATTTTAAAGAGATAAAGGTTTTTCACCTTAGAGCTCATTTTTTCCACATTTAACCTTTTTTTAGAGACCTAGTCATAAAATTCAAACATGCCTTGCTATACACGTAGTATGACCATGTATAATCTAGAATATGAGAACTCTATCACTACTGACCACTTTGTTTAAGAACCTTATGGTGATGATATAGCATATGAGATAGATATATATCCATATTATAATACCCCATATGAAGAACAAGGGTAGGACCCACTAGTGCAATACCTAGTTAATGTACCTTCTTATCTAGGATAAGATTAAGAACAAATGACACAATACCTTTTTAGTATGCCACCTACCAATGAATAAATACAATAAAAATATCCTTAATATGTAAACACACAAAAAATATATGATTCATACTTGTTTTATTGTCACTTTATAGAAAACAAAGATGAAATTCTAGTTAGGGAAGTAGAATTAGGAGTCACATTTTGAACATACTTCCAACATGAAAGTATAACTAGCTTGATTAGAACACCTAAAAATGTGCCTCATATCTAAAATTTTAAAACTTATTCAAATAGTTATAATAAATATCTAATAGCAATACATAAATAAGGACCAAATGCACTTTTAAAATAAAGGGGTCTAATGGATGAGTAATTAGGTAAAGTAAAACAAGTGTATTAAACGTATCTTAACCTAGCTCAAAACTTAAATGCCATGACTATTTCAAACACATATAATAGGGATATAAATGGATTATATAGTCTATGTACATCATAACATAGATCCTTTAGCCAAATCATGTTGGTAAGAGACACGTACAATATCCTAATTACAATATAAGAAATTGTAGCTCTTATAAAAGACCTCACATAGAACATAGTGGATAACATGCAAGTGAATCCTAATTTGAACCAAAGTGGGTTCAATATACCATAGATTAACACACATAAGTTACACCAATCCCTCAAGTGGTTTATAATAATAGGGGACACACTCCAAAATATAGTTAGCAAATTACACTCCTCAACTAGTAGCTTCCTCGAACACATAACAAGGGGTGAGTAGCCAAAAATAAACCAACATTCTACCTCAACAAGTGTTGAACATTACACCATCTCAATTGGTGGTAGATAATGTTCCACCAAAACAAGCACATAGCAATATACCACAAACATTATAACCATTACCTAATCAGTAATGCATTTCTATTGTTCAACAAAGAGTTCTAGCTGGTCAATAATATATACTTAACCCCCAACAATTTCCTAATGTACAATAGGTGTTTACCCAACAAAAAGGTCTCAACTTACAACAAGTACTAGTTAGGAAATAGTTAACTTTTACATAATGGGTACCTTATATACAATAAGGATTTAACATGTAACAACTTAAATAATAAGGCTTTAATAAAAAATGGGTACCCTTTATACAACAAGGTTAAAAAAGTAAAAAATAAGTTGTTATCCAAACCCAACAAGAACAATACATTCCACCTAACCAAATGTCTCCACTACAGCTATAGTTTGTAAATCAAATCCATGTTCCCAACCCTAGCCAAGATGTTTACTAATTACAACATATATTATAACAATAGCATAATCCTAATGCATGGATACATATTCCTAGTTGGTTATCCAATCAAATGAACATTCCCTAATATGCCATTCGTTCATACCCTAGACAAGGTAATCCGGCTTTGATTGTGTAACCTGAATTACAATAGGCTATGCCATCTAGCTTTCTATCCCAAGAGTTATAATAAATGAAGGATGTGATTCAAGTCATTTAAATTGAGAAAAAAATAAAGAATTCCAAATTATAAGATATATGTTCATATCCATTTAATATGGATTACCTCCAAATACCTTTTCTTTAGGTTATGAACGAACTAAATTTGATAACTATAAGGGCAAAGGCAACCCCAATGATCATTTAAAGGGAATATTTGCTTCTTTCCAATGAGTGGTCTATAGTGATATATATGCTTCTCCTCTTTGCTATGAGTTTAGCTAGACAAGCTTTGGAATGACTTATTAAACTGTAGAAGAATTCTATTCTAGAATTTGATGACCTTTCAAATAATTTTTTACAACATTTCTCATACAATATCAAACATGAGATTATAGTTGTAGATTTGGGTTAGGAAAAATAGAGAAATGGTTAAAGATTTTCTAGTTACTTATAATGGTGAAGGGTATTTGATAGACAATTCAATCATAATCTTCCAAACAAATAATTATCCATAATATTCAGTTGGAGTCTATATAGTGAGATATCCTATCATCTCAAGTTGTAATGTGCTCACACTTTTGAGGAAGTTATTGATATATGTATACCAATTTAAAAGGCCCTTGTCAACAAAGGGATTATCAAATTATCTTCTTCCAATCAAAACCAGAGCCAAAACCAACATCAAGGATAATAAAATAACCAAATCCATAATCAAAACCAAAACCCCATCCATATGCCATCTTTAATTCTAGCTCAGGATAATACTTCAAAAAGACCAAAATCCTATAATCACAATAATAATGTTGTCAGTAATGGGGTCACTAAATTGTGACATGTCCAAATGGTGAAACACACTGACTATTCATTTACCTCCATCCTTTCAACAACCACTAACTCTATTCATTTAGCCTGTACATGCACAAAACCTTCTAAAAAATCCTCCATTGTTACAAACACCTCCTCCAAGGAGAATACTACCCATAAATATAGCATTAAATGACCTTAGATAATATATTTAGTTCATACTCTACAAGTTGGTTTAAGCCAATATGATTATTTGGCCTGTGTCAAAGCCTATTTTTAAAGGATTTTTTTTTCTTGACTAGTAAAAAGAGCACAAGTTTTGTGTGTACCATCATGTTATGGGACATTATATACACTATTTCTGATAATTGAGACATTTGATAGACAACATGCATGAAAATAAAGAGATAGAATGGGATAATTATACCCCTACATCTAGTAGTAACTTAGGTATCTATTAAAACCCCTTTCATCAACATAATAACCAACATGAGCAGCAATAAAAGTGACAAACACCACCGCCACCATAACAACAATGTCAACAATGTCAACAATAATAAAATGGTCATAATAAAGGTCAAATAGACCAATCAAAATAAGGAGGACATCATGCCATTACATATACTTACAATAATGTTGTAATACATGTTGCCATGGCTCATATTTATACCATTACCATTAACCCTCAACCAAATACCAATTAACCTAGACAAGTGCCTAATAATGTCTATCAACCTACCAATGTTGGTAATCCTTATTTGGACCATGTTATCATCCAATATTAATACCACCCAAGAATTACCATTCCATCCCCTTGACCTCTTCATCTAATTATAGATTCCTAGTACATGATCAATATTATGCAATCACAATTCAATGAACCAATATTACTATTGAAGGACCACAACCTTCTTCCATGAATTAACCCATGAAAACCTCCATGCCTATAAATAACAAGCCAATTTCTAATTCCAAATATAAAAACTATGACATTTTAGAAAAGCTATAAAAGAAACATGTGTAAATATCCATCATGGAGTTGTTGCACACATCTCACATTTACAAGAGTATAATTAATTATTATGTAAGCCAATATTGTATACCTAATGACATTATGCTTGATTAATTTAAAGCTATGGTCAGACATTTTTCCCCTATCCAATGACTTACCTTTGATCAAAGTGATGCGTCATCCCTAAGACCATTACGTAGCAACCCTTTGTATATCGAGGTCAGTATAACTAGACACAATTAAACATGTCCTTGTAGACAATGGTTTGGGCCTAAACATTATGTCTATAAATTTGGTGAATCATCTTGGATACAAAATGGTTGATATTTATCTATATACCATTATCATCAAAGTTTATGATGATGAGGAATGAGAATCACAAGAAACTATTAGTTTGTCAGTGGTCATTGATCCTTTGATGCATGCCACCCTTTTCCATGTTCTCAACCTAGATTTTTTGTATAAATTTCTCTTAGGTTAACCATAGATTCATGAAATATAGTCCATACCTTCCTTTCTTCACCTATGTATTAAATTTCCCCATTTAGGGATGGAAGTAACCATACCAGCCAATCTCCAACCTTGCCAATTTTTTAAACATATTGATGCAAAGTACAAGAGTTACAATTACCATTTTGGATTCAATCCTACACCTAAAAATTATAGATAAAGAGATAATAAAGAGAAAGAGATAATAAAGCAAAATATCTTGCATCAAAATCCAAATATAATTAAATCAACCTTAAAATCCTAGCTTTAACTTCATTTGCACCTCCACTAGAGATATCTAGCCATTTTTACATATCTAACAAAGGTATAAGAAAGTACAATATTCATAAATCATTTCATATAGACAAATTTCCTTAGAATCTAAAAGCCTAGGGAGACCTAAAACCAAGACTATTTTCATGGAATGGCATGCTAAAGGGAAATCTCATCTCACTCAACCCATTATTTTTAAACCAACCTCTATCCTAGAAAAGAACCCTTTAGCCGAAGATGATTCATGGATTTATAATGATGATCTAGATGAATATTACCAAATTGAAAAGTATCATATACCTAATCAGATTATGGAGAACCAAGCTAATGAAGGTTGAGGTATGAGGGAAAATCAACAAAGAATAATCGAGTCAATTTCTATTACCAAGTACAAAGGAACTCATGGTATTAGATTTAGACTACTTAGGGGTGACCCCACATACATTATTCGAGTTATTATGAAAATAAATAGGAAGGATGATGTCAAAAATGATGTAAGGTCTGATTATATCATATTTAATGACCTTGTTAATACCAAAAAATTTAACCCTTATACCATATATACCATTAATCCTATCATTTTCCCTTTACCAATTACCCTTTATCACCCCCAACTAATAGAGTGAGACCAACAAAAGTTTATAATGCCAATTTAAAAATTTGATAATGATGAGGCCATTTATGACTTTCTAGGTTAGAGGGATCATATTAATTGAGGAGATCACAAATATGGATTCTCTATCAAATTGGATCCTACTACCTATTTTAGATAGCAGGTGAACTTCCTTGGCCAAAAGAAAAAATAAAATCAAACATTGAGGTATAAAAGTGAAAACCTCTTAGAGGAACTTAAAGATAAGGTAAAAAGCAAATAAAAAGGAAAGTATCTTTTTGAAAACCTATTTCATGCCATATTAGATGGGGATGTTCACCCTTCTTCACATGAAGTGCGGGATACCACTAGTCTAAGGCATATGTGTGGATATAAAATCAGTACTGAAGAGTGATAATTTTTTGAGTAGATTGTACATGAGTTACTAGAGGTATTTGTTACATAGCCTTTACCACCATTAGGTGATTATGATTAATCCTATTTGGGAGAGTTAGATGAACTAATCCATCCAAAAGACTACAACATTGCCAACTAGTTTACCTCTTTGCCAACCCTTATATAAAATGGTTCTACACTCCTTGTGGAGGATAATTCTAAGGTCAAAATTAGGAATCTAGAGAACCTAAAATGGATTAAATTAATAAAATCCCTCACTAAGAAGGAATATGAAGTATTTATATCCCTTCTAATGGAATTTATTAATATATTTGCATGGGCCTATTCAGATATGCTAGGTTTGGACCCTATGTTAGTTTTACACCATCTTAGTGCACACCCTGATGTCAAACTAGTTAAATAGAACCTGATAAAAATGTATCCTAGTATTACTTTATTAGTCAAGGAAGAATTGGAGAAACTTTTATATGTGAGATGCATTTGACCTATTGATTATTCAAAGTGGATTTTTGACATAGTACCAGTCAATAAGAAGCCATAGGGTATCAAATTATGCACTAATTTTTGGGATATTAACAAATCCTACCCAAGGGATGAATTTAATCTACCAAACATTGACATGATTATTGACTCTATAGTCAGATATGAAATACTTTCCCTTATAGATGGTTTTCTAAGATACAACTAAATCAAGATTGCACTAGAGGACCAATAAAAGACAACAATCACCACTATGTGGGGAATGTTTTGTTATCAAGTGATTCCATTTAGACTTAATAATTCAAGAGAAATGTAAAAATGAGCCATTATGGTAATTTTTCATGATATTATACATGACATTAGCAAAGACTATGTTGATGATATCCTGGGTAAATCCAAGACCCAAGCTGACCACTCAACAATACTTCAAATAAATTTTGAGAGAATTTAAGAGTATAACATTAGCATCAACCATATAAAATTTATATTTGGTGTAACTTCTATCAAATTTTTAGGATTTACTATCCATCATCAAGGCATTGAAGTTGATCCTACCAAGGTGTTGGCCATTTTGGCCCACATACCGAGCTTCTACCTAGATATAATGTAGTATCCTGAAGATCAAAAATGGAGTAAGAGATGATAAATTTATTGATGGAATGAAAGGACATAAGAGTTCATGCATCTTGCAAAGCTTTTGAAATACTTAAGTTTACTTAAATTTTAATTTGTTAATTTCTAAGGATAGGACTAGAGTTGTAGAAACCCTATGGGGTGTTAAGAGTGATTGGAATGACTATGTAAGTGCATGGTATTCATCTATTTATTCATTATGTTCATCTTGACCTTTTGGGTCTAGTGGCATAAATTCTGAGTATGCAATTTATTGATGATATCTCTCACACGCATGAGGATGTTAGGAGAAAATGGGCACATGGGTTTATTCATTTTATTCCCAATAAAATATTATCTAGGTCATGCATTCAAGTACATTATAATTTATACATGTTAAAAGTTGGCTCCTCAAATATAATTCACTAAATTTCCATAATGAGTCATTTTTGACTAGATTGTCACCAGGACATCATGTAGGAGCAAATGAACTAGCCAACTTGTGAGTTTAATATCTTCATTTAGAATCCTTGTGTGACTATGAAATCATGCGTAATTATATATATATATATATATATATATATATATATATATATATATATATATATATATATATATATATATATATATATATATATATATATATATATATATATATATATATATATATATATATATATATATATATATATATATATATATATATATATATATATATATATATATATGTTAGGAACATGATCTAAAATTTTCAATTCTATGCAAGCTTTTTGGCTCAATTTATTAGCTTCTAAAGGTGGACCTGTAACATAAGATGTTCATGCTAAATTCAAGTTTAAGTTTGACTAAAACAAATCCAAGTGAGAATAAATTTGATGGTCAGATGGGATTATGCACTTTAATTTTAATCTCATGAAATTTAAATTTGTTTTCAAACAATGGCTCCCAACAGATCTAATGGTCTGTGTTACATCATATATTATGATCTAATAGTGAGAGATAAGTCAAAAGGTTAGATGGCTCAAGATATTGACATAGAATAATAATGTGAGGCTATATAATGATAGTGGTTATTAAAATCAAATGTTTTTATTCCACATGGCATAATATAAGACATATTTGACAAGTCAAGGGTGAGATCAATGGTTCTTGATTGATCATATTAAGCAGGATCAATAGTGCAAGATAGGTCAATGAGTTAAAGATCTAGATCAGACATCGATGACTAATGAAATTAAAGGCTGAGAATATAAGGGTAGTTTTTTATAAAGTTAAATAGGTATTTTAAGGTCATCCTACCATCTTTGAAGCTTGCTTGAACACCAAAAAAGGAACATAGTAATGCAGTTAGGATAGAGAACCACAAAGGCTAAATATGGACCTCTGGCTCAAGGGTTTATGTTATAGAAGGGTCTATCTATAACTATATTCACAATTATTATAATAAGGAACTAAATTTTCAAAGGATTCCATGAAGGAATATAAGTAAACCCTAAAAATTCATCTCCAAGACCAAACTTCATGAAAGGGACCCTCTTTCTCCACTGTGCACACCATGACAAACTAGTTAAGAAACAATTAACAACAAGACAAGATTATAATAGACTAGACTATTTTTGTTAACCACATGGATGGTGAAACAAATATAAAAACAATTTAACTTATCCATTGTAATAATAAGTAACATTAGTGTAACTATGCAACCACTTAAAGTAGCTCAAATCAATAAAAAGGGTTTGAATGAGCATAATTTATGGAGGCGGTTGTAACAATATTTAAAATGGATTTGAGCTTGTTTGATTACCTTTTGAGCACCAAAATTCCCTTTCTCTTGCTTCCTTTTCTTCTATAAATATATCCTTCAATCTATTGATGATCATCCCTCAGGCTGGTATGCCTAGACTCTACTAGAATTATGTTTTACACCTATTGGAGTAATGAATAGAGCATTTTTTCAGTTATTTGCTAATCTATATTTATTGTTTTATGTTTGTTTGATATATAAATATGATTTTTATGTTCATTTTTCATTTCCAAGGTCAACCTAAGTGATATAAACTTTATTTATAGGTCATATAATGTGTCTTAGTATTGATCTCTCAAGGATATAGTGGATAGATGAATTTAAGTGTCTTCAACTAGACCTTATTTTCATTTCTCCCTAGTCTGAGTACATCAAACTGACCTCTATATTAAATACTATTACATAAAAAATATAGTAAGCATTTCATTGGACTATTTCATAGTTCATTAGTGTGTTAAAGAGTCTAAGCTTAAGTGTGGATCTAATAAATTCATGGTGCATCACCACATATTAGAATAGGTTTTAATTTATGCAAAGTTTCTTACCCCTTTTCATCCCAACTAGTTTTAATTTGTAGAAATAAAGATCCAAATTAAAAAATTTGAGGAGTTAGCATCATAAAATTGTTTAGATGTTTGGTCTAGATATAGGTATCCCATAACCTTAGATCATTCCCATGTTAGTCCAGGTATGGGTTAGACTTGAACAAATCTAACCTCCATTAGGTGTTATTTGGATGGATAATAGTTTTGGCATGCTTGTGGGACATAAATTTAGCCATTAAAATACAAGTTTGTAGCATATTAATCTTTAGAAATAGTTCAGAGTACTCCTCTGGTCCTTATCTCAAAGCAAAAGGTATGTATTTTTTCATAATTCTAGTTATCTTCATGATTTTCTAGGCTATGGTAGCCTATAGAGAAGAATTATATCATTCTTCTCCTTATCAACAATTACAGTATGATCTTCATGACCTATATAAATCCTAGCATGATCTATATCAACCATATAATGAGTATTTAGAACCTTATCAGTAGTATGAAATCTCATACAAGTCATATAACCAATCTCATGTGTCTTTTTATCCTCCTGATCAACCCAGTTGAGTCCCAAATCAATCCATCTCAAGCTTCAAGAAAAATTTGATTGCCTATGATAAAGAGATGTATTCATATGCACTAAGATAAGCTATATAGAGGAGGTTTCCAAATATGAAATTTATAACATATGAGAAAATTTTCAACAAGCTAAAGAGGTATGCGCAAATTTAATAATGCAAAGACACTCAAAGTTTAGTCTAATATTTTAGACATTGGTGGTCTAACAATAAGCATTGAATAGAGGCTATGACATTATGAGAAACCCTAGGGTCATCATAATCAATAGTATATTCCCATATATCTTCCTTTTTCCCCTTATGATCAACAAATTAATGTTTATCACAGCCATCATGAGTCAAACCAAGCCTTGCCTAGCTTTCCTACTTGAAATTCTCTCCAAGATAAGTCTCAAAAGTTTAAATAAGTATGCTTTAAAGAGTCTATTTTTTAGATTTCATAGATCATATAGGGGCCTACATATTCAATTTTTCAAGAATAAATCCCTAAGGATCTATTTCATGATTTTGAGGCTAATTTAGCAAAGCAAATTGAGCTTACAAATTAACATCTCCAGAATTCAATGATAGATACAAAGTCAAAACTACAACAAATTTCTTATTTCAAAACTATGGCTACCACAAGTATAGTTCAATAAGTTCCTAAACCTAATTTCATGACTTATAATTAGGTACAATAGTCCATGGACAAAGAAGAACATTCAAGCATGATTTAATATGTTGAAGTCAAGCAAGAGATCATTCAACCTCTAGTCCTTCCTCCTCAAAGGCCCAAATCCTTTACTTCATGGAAATATATTTAATAAATAGTGTATTAGAAAGAGGAGGTGAAGGTGATCCAAGAAGATCAGTCTCAAGAGAAAAATTAGGTATCTATGGTAACATCTGTGTACCTCTCTCATCTTGTTGAATACTTTTAGGGATTTACTATGTTAATTCTCAAGAAGGATCATATCCTTTCTAAATCAATTGAGGAGGTTACATCTGAGATAGATGAAGATGAAAGAGTATTGCATGATCATAAGGAGGACATCATCATTGACACACTCCATATCAAGGAATAAATTGATGAAGTTAAAGAAGTTGCTTCTGAGATAGAAGGTCAACTGAGAATAGTTGATGAAATTCAAGAGGAAGAAACTTTAATTATACAAGTTGAAGATGTATTCCATGAGCTCATTAATCCAAAAATATATAGTATCCATCATGAAGATAAGACACTTGTATAACATGAGCTTTAAGATATTTTACATGAATAAGATGAGAAGCAATTCTCTACAGAAGATGAAGCAAGTGTAGTTGATCAAGAACTATCATATAATTCTATCAAAAGGTAAGAAATATGTGATTAACATGTTTCAAATGGTAAGAATGCAAATGAATTTCATGTCCTTTTAGTTGATCATGATGAAGAGGCCTTTTGGGATAATTTAGAGAGTTTTTTTGCAAATCTTGATAGTCCATCTCCACATCATATGGAGATTGAGGAATGTTCTATAATAAGTATTGTTGCATCTCTTCATCAAGAAGAAATTAATGATGTATTGTAGCCAAGTTTGGATACCAATCAAGAAGTTGAAGAATATAATAAGCCATTACCTCAAATGGACCATAATGAAGACATGAATCCAATTATATCATCTAAATTACCAATACAACCATTGAATGAAAAAGTGAAAAATAAAGATCAGCTTATGAATGAGGTAGAGATAGCATTTTTGATGAAATAAAGAAGAATTCACGAAGAATATGATTGGATCTTGGATCTATATCAATGTACTTGAGAATGGAGGTTGGAATCCTAGCTACATCATCAAGAAGACATGAGAATCAAATTTCCTTTAGCTAAAGAAGAGAGATATCAAGAGATGGCAAATACATTTCAAATTTCCATGGTGCATCAAAGAATTTTCCATTTGATCCTGGAATAAATATTTGAACATAGGTAGATAGGTCTATTTTCCTCCAAGTGATTTTGCACATTATTCTATTTATTGTTTAATTAATTTTGGTCAATTTTATTTCTTTCTTATTGTTTATGGGTTCTCCATTCCTCCAAAGCGTTTCCATAGGTTAAGTAGAGTCCATTTACAAACATGTTTTATTCATTCAACCATCATAAGCAAGCTTGATCAATGTCTAGGTTTCATGACTAGTAGACTGGTCAAGCCAACTGAGTCACCAAAAATGTTGGCCATTTTATCCCACATACTAAGATTCTACTTAGATACAATTCATTATTTTGAAGATAAAAAATAGAGCAAGAGCTGAGCAAGTTTTTGATGGAGTGAAAGGACCTAAGAGATCATGTGGCATGCAAATCTTTTGAAACACTTTAAGTTCACTTAAAGTTTAATTTGTAAATTTTTAAGGATAGGAATAGAGTTTGAGAGACCCCATGGGGTGTCAATAGTACTTTTAATGGATATGGAAGTGTATGGTATTCATCTAGTTCTTCATTGTGTTCATCTTGACATTTTGGGTTTAGTGGCAAAAATCTCAGTAGGTAGTTTGTTGATTGTATATCTCACATGTATAAGGGTGTCAAGAGAAAATAGGCACATGGGTTTGTTAATTTTAGTCCCAAGAACATATTTTATAATTTTCAAGTCATGAGTTTAAGTGAAAAAACATTATACATGTTTAAATTTGGCTCCTCAGATAGAATTTGCTAAGTTTCCATACATAGCCATTTTTTACTAGACCATCACTAGGATGTCATGTAGGAGTAAATGGACCAACCAAATTATGCATGTAATATCTTTACTCAGAAGCCTTAAACAACCAACGGATCATGTGTAATTAACTAAATTTATTAGCTTTTAAAGGTGGACCTACAATATAAGATATTTGTGCTAATGTCAAGTTTAAGATCGAGAAAAACAACCCCAATTAAGCTTAAATTTGATGGTCTCATGAATGTCAATGAGATCACATTAACATATTTTGATGGGATCATGGACATCAATTTTAAGCTCATGAAATAGTAAATGGTTTTCAAATAGTTGGTCCCAATAGATATAATGGTCCATGTTACATCGTATATTATGATCTAATGGCAGAAGATGAGTCAAAAAGTCAAAGAGATCAATAGATTGACATGTGGTGTAAGTGTGTGAGGATGCAGAATAATAGTGGATCCTAAAATCAAATGTAAGGCTGCCATGTGGCATAAGCTAGGATAGAGTTGTCAAGTCAAGGGTAAGATTAATGTCTCTCGCTCGATTGTAGTAATCAAGATAAATAGTGCAAGATGGGTGAATGAGTCAAGGATCTAGATTAGACATCAATGACGAATGAAAATAAAGGTCGAGAAGCCAAGGGTAGTTTTTGATAAAGGTAAATAGGTATTTTAGGGTCATCCTGCCATCATTGAAGCTCGCTTGAACATGAGAACAGGGACACCATAATGTAGTTAGGCATAGAGAACATAAAGATACTACCAATAAGGCTAAATATGGACCTCTAGCTCAAGGATTTGTGTCATAGAAGGGTCTCTCTATGACTACATTCACCATTATTAGAAGAAGAAACTCACTTTTCAAAAAAATTCATAAATTCATATAGGTGTACCCCAATAGTTTATCTCAAAGATGAAACTGCATGAAAGGGACCCTCCTCTCCACTGTGTACACCACAAAAACCTAGTTAAGGATTAGTTAACAACAAGACAAGACTCTAATAGACTAGCTTAGTTGTTTTAACTACATGGATGGTGGAAAAATCTTAGAGTAACTTGACTTCATTGTTATAATAAGAAGGAACATTAGTGTAACTATGTAATCACTTGAAGTAGCCTGAATCAATAAAAAGGGTTTGAATGAGCATAATTTGTGGAGGCAATTGTAACAACATTTCAAATGTACTTGAGCTTGTTTGATTCCATTTTAAGTACTAAAACTCCCTCTCTCTTTCTTATTTTTATTTTATAAATATATCCTTTGAGCTATTGATAATCATCCCTTAAGATAGTATGACTAGACTCTGCCAGAATTGTATTTTGCACCTCTTGGAGTAATGAATAGAGCATTTTATAGTTATTTTCTAATATGTTGTAGACACCGAAATCGTGTCGACTCCCCTGGTCATCCCCCATTTTCTTCCTCTTCGCCTATTTAACCTTTGCTGATCACTTCTTCCACTAGCCTCGACCCTGGCAGCATGCAAAAAGGAGCACAGAGCTAAAGCTAGACTCTATCCCCATTGTGCATCTGCCGATGACGGTCGTTACCCAGCCAACGTCGCTGACGTCGGTCACTTATCGGCCGACGTCGGTAATTCTGTCGACGTCGGTCACCTTACCATTACCTGTCTTTCAGTTATCATTCAGTTTCCCGATCGGTTATCGAACCGTCTCTCGAACCGTTCCGCACCTTCATCAGCAAAATCAATCAATCAATCAATCAATCGACCCCCCGAACTCTGACATTCACAGAACTCTGGCAAATCAATCAGCTCTGGCGATCAACCAACTCCAACATTCAACCAATCTGCATTCGCTTCAATCAACTTACGGCAACGCTTCAACAATTTCAATCATGGCTTTTATCATGTCTTCTGGCAGGTAAGTATTTACTCTGTTTGTTTTATTTCTTTCTAGTTATTATTTGTTTGTTATTTCTATCATCTCGAATCTTCAGAGCGTAGACCTGAGCCCTGAGTCCCTTCCTTACATCTCTACCCACTATCCCAGTCTATAACTCCATCTAGACTCGACCAAAACCCCCAGACCCTGTCCAGACTCGACATTACCTTGATTAGACCTTGTTTAGACCTTGTTCAGACCTTATCCAGACCCTGTCTCGACCCTGTCTAGACCCTGTCCTGACCTTGACCAGATCCTATCCCAACTCTGTCAGACCTTCTGCAACTCGCCTAGACTCTGTCCAGAACCTGCCCCGACCGACGCCGGTCATTACCCCGACCGATGCCGGCACTTTAACCGATGTCGGCACTTTCTCTAACCGATGCCGGCACCACAGAGACCGACGCTGGTGACTATGTAAGAACAGTGCTTCATTATCAGGTACGCATTTTATTTTCTATCCTTTATTTCTGTCATTTTATCTTTCATTATATCTACTTTAGTCTAATATTCTACTTTTTTATCAGTGGGTTGATATCCTTCTAGGAAGTCTTCGTACTTCCGGGATCGGGCATTCGCCTGACAGCCCACCATATCTTTGACTAATGTTTTTTTGTGTTTCAGTCTCTTTTCTTCTCAGGTGTCATTCCTCCACAGCCAAAGAGGAGAATCTTCCAATGTCTGATTTTGGTGCGCATGACTTTATCAGGTATCTTCTAGCCTTGACCATTTCTTTTAGTTTCTTATTTCTTCTTTGAATGTAGAAAGCAATTTTGAATAGAAACATTCTGGCACGCCCGGTGGGACCCTAGGGCCTTCCTTGGGTTCTTTCTTTTTTTCGTTCATATAGGTGCATTAGGTTCCTTCCTTTTCACCTCCTTTTGTCTCTTCTTAAACGACATCATAAGCAGGACTAAAACGAACATTTCTTTCTTTCTTGCATTTCTAGACTAGCTAAAACTCATATTCTTCGACTCTTTCTCCATTCGTCTTCATACGAACAAACATTTTGATTTGGGCATTAAAACACTTTGCATTCATTTCTGTTTGCCTACATCTTTTAGACCACACATAGTAATTAAACTGCATATTGAATTAATCTAGATCACTTGATGTTACACGACCAAACCACTTGCACAAAACAAACATTTTAACTTACCTGAGACAAGGCCCGACTGGGATTTCATCCCCCAGCAGATACCTTACCCGTCCCGGTGATCTTACTTGGATTTCATCACTTAGGGGAAAGCCCACTCTGTTCTCTGGCAGAGTCTAATCTCTAGGCGAGGTATATTTTGGCTAAGCGAAACCAGCTAACCACTGGAATCGTGAAGTGAGGGGAGCTTGCTCCTTAGCACCAAGCTGCATACCGAACCTAACACAGACTTCTTGAGCACCATAACAAAACTTGAAACCATTCATAGACTGCTTCTTCTAGGACCTGACTCAAAAACCAACCTTCCTCTACACACATTCTAAGGCATAAGCCACTATAATCCTAAAAATTTACTCCTAGGGTTTTAGGATCTGCTTGTGTCTTCATCTTTTTTAGTTCTTATCTGCTTGTTTGAGCTTGTGAGGACGTTCTTCCTTGCCTTGAATGGTTCTAACTTGTAGTCAAACCAAGGCTCTTCTTGACCACGCTAGACGTCAACCACTTCCGTCTACCCCGCCTATAACCAGCCCTATAATGTAGTTCAACTCAGAAACCGAAAGAATTCCTATTAGACCATCCCTGACCCAGACGCCTATCATCCCAGAAGGGGACCAAGATTTTGCATGATTCTTGGACCTCAATACTGCAGCCCTCCAAAACTATCTCGCGAGAAACCCAACGCGGGACCTTTCGGGTGACGTGGCGACGACATTAACACCGTTCGCCACCCAACCTTTTACGACTCAGCCTTTCACCTCAACCGTTAACCCGACCATGGCCTATACACAAATTTTGGCCTCCTCATCTATTTTTAGACCGACCTCCATCGGGGTTTCGTTACCCCCTCAACCACCTTTAATTCAACCAAGTTCTACATCATACCCGAACTTGATTGTCTCGACCCCACACACTCTTGTGCCCATATATGCAGGAGTGCCTACCTCCTCTTTTGCCCATGCCACCACACAACAACCTTTGGCGATATCTGGTCAGCCTATGCCTTCTACCTTCATAACCCAACCACCTTTTGCCCCCACTTCTGTCCCTGCGACTAGTCATCCGTACGTTGCACCCTTGCTGGTACAATGGACTACGTCGTACACCTCTTCTAACCTCTTTCAAGCACCTTACAACCTAGGGGGCGCTCCATCCACCAATCCGTTAGCAGACGTCATCAAGATGCTGATGGATAAAATGTCCAGTCTTGAAGCTTCTATCTCCGATTCAAGTAATGTCTCTTCATATGACCAGATTTACAACGAGCCCATCCATCCTTCTGTCCCTATCCGACCATACCCCAACCATTGGGAGCTTCCTAAATTCACTCACTTCCAGAGTAAGGAGGACCCACAACAACACTTATGGGCATTCAGACATGCCTGTTACCTTATCGCCCACGACGATGCGTTACTCCTATGCACGTTTCCTATGTCTCTTTCTGGCCCTGCCCTTGACTGGTATAGCTCTCTTGCCAGACATTCTATATTTTCATTCATTCAACTTGCCCAATTATTTGTTGACCATTTCTCAATCAATATCACTAAACAAGTCTCGATCACAGACCTTTACTCCATTAGGCAATTTGATGATGAATCAATAGTCGATTTTGTCGCTCGTTGGAGAGGCTTGATTAACCAGCTCTCCTTCTCCTTGCCTCAACTCGAGCTCATTGAGCTCTTTTCCCGAGCATGTGCCAGTCACATCTCATCCACCTTGCGGGTTCAAACATTCCACACTTTCGACGAGGCCTTCACCATGGCCCGAAAGCTTGAACTTCGTGCCATTGAAGAAGATAGGGTCAAATTACGTAACACTAACATAAGAACCAATGACCATTCTTCTTCCAGACCTTCTTCTACCCACTCTCAATCCAAGGGGTCGGCAAACACTATCATCTTTAGACCATCATCTTCAACAATAACCAACCGACCATCATCGTCAACATTAGACTACATCAATAAACATTTTCAACGTCAATCCATACAGCGTCAATTCACTCCAATTGGGGAGTCATATGCCTCTGTCTTGGATAAACTTGTCAAGCAGGGGGTCCTCAATCTCCCTTCAATCCGACCACATCAATTTGACCCCTCAACACCTATCCCTGCATGGTACAGGGAAAACCACTTTTGCAACTATCACCATGTCAAAGGCCATGACACGGATCACTGTCAAACTTTCAAAAACATCATCCAGGACATGCTAGACAAGGGGGATCTCATCTTGGATAACCTGAACGCACTGCCCAACCAAAACCTTGACATCTTCAAGCAACCCTTTCCTAATCACCCGCCTGCCCAAGACAACATCCAAACCATGACCAATGACCCTCAAGACCATGATATACACACGGTCAACACTATCTTTTCTCTTATCCCTGACCAACCTCTTTCACAGGTGGAAGACCCTTCTTCCCCTATACCTCCTCCACATGGGGAAGAACTTTCTTCTCTTACTTGTCCTCCATCAACTTCTCCCATATTGGAGGACGCTTTGACCACATCAACACCAGCTGCCTTGCCTTCATCCTTCTTATCATCCATAGATGATCATACCTTTTTGACCTTTCAACCACACACAGAAGCCATGACTACTCTGGCACTCTTTCCTCTTAAAGAGCCCATATCTTCAATCCCTTCTCCATCAAGAGAAGAACCGTCCTCATCTAAGTCCAAACCCGCGCAGGCGTCCATCATGCCCAAAGAGATTAAACCTCTTGGTGTTTTCCCCACATCTAATCTCACCTCGTACAATGGTGGCCCTCAACCCAAACCAATGAAGACTACTAAACCACAACGGAGGCCTCTTCCCCCACCTTCGTCATTACCTTCAATTTTAGGCCCACATCCGTCCACTTTACTCAGAGTGCTTCCCACTCTCATACTTCATAGAGGCAAGTCACCTCCATTACTCCCTCAACCCGTCAGACTTATATCTCCTCCAAACCATTGACCAACACTTCTGCCTCTCAAACCAAAGTCACCAACCCTCACTGCAACAAGACACTTAGACCCGTTAGCAGGTTCTTATGCCTTGCTGTTATGGCAATTATTGCAGTCCTCTCGTATCTATCTCCTGCCTCTTAAACCATATCAATTTCTCAGACCAAAACCACCCTAGTTCGATGACACTCAGGTTTGTGCATACCATCGCACACCTAGGCACGACACCGAGCAGTGTTGTGCCCTCAAGGTTGCCATTTGCCAATGTCTTGGGAATGACACCCTTCTTCTTGACCACATCATCAATAAACCTTCAACACCACCCCACTCATCAACTCTCGGATCAAGGCCATCTTGGTTCGACAACTCTAAATTTTGTCACTATCATCACACTCTGGGACATGACACTGAGCATTGTTGCACTCTTAAAGCTTTCATTCGTCACCAACAAAAAAAGGATTCCCTTCTCATCAAGGATCCTCTTGACCACTCCCCCAACAAATCATCAACACCAACCCATGCCTCTCCAACCTCGTCACCTAAATCGGGATCTCCACGCCAGACTAGGGTCCCTTCACCACCTTTAACCCCTTTATTCAAAATCAACACTGTCAATCATACCACTAAACCTCAACCGACCTTAACCAATCCGTCAAACATTCTCCCTAGCCGCTAGGGGAATTCAACCTTCATCCAAACCTCGACCAATTTTTCAACACAGTCTCGACCACATATCAATCACTCTTTCAACTTAACCTCAACCAGACTAGAAACCAAACATTTAACCCGACCTCAACCAAACATTCGACCCAACCAAAGACCAAATACCAACCAATCAGCCCTCGACCAACCATTGACCAACTATCAAATGACCAAATCTCAACCAAACATTCACCAACCTTTTTATCAAAACATTCAACCAGTCTCGACCAATCAACGACCATATCAACCAACTTCACATCCACTCATCAATCAACACCTGACCAATATGGAAAGAGGCACATGGGGCAAGTTTGCTCCTAATTGACTCAGACCTTATCACGCATAAGCATACACCAGGGACTTATCAGACCCTGAGCCTTTTTATGCCTTTCATCTGTGACCGTTCTACTGCTAGTCGAGTACTCATTCACTTGACACTTAACTTGAGCTTGTCCCTTGAGCAATCCCCATCCTCTTAGTCCTAATTCCTTTCAACCCTATTCCTCTTAACAATTTCTATAACCCTTTTATGCTATATGGATGCTTTGTCCTAATAAAAGGGAGCCCTTGACCTTCTATAATCTTGTCCATGACTCACATTTCTATAAAAACAAATCAAGATGTCATAATATCCATGGTCACTATATCAATATCAAAATCAAAAAGGTAGACTGCTCCCTCGAAGGACAACTGTACTATCATTACTGTAATTAATAGACTGCTCCCTCGAAGGACAGCTATTCAAAAGCCCTTATATTAAACAAAAATCTAGACCACTCCCTCGAAGGATGGCTATGACTAATCTGGCAATAAACATCATTATTTTAGAAGCTTCCCGCATTGATCAACTTCACAACTAACCATCAAGCAAATGACATCTCTATGCAGGCTTCCCGCATTGATCAGTCTGCGCCTAAAAAATAAAAATAAAAAAATGAGTCTTGTAGTTGTCTCAGGGTCTCCTATAAAAAGGGGCAAAGTTATCTCTGCTCTTAAAACGGGTTACCCTTTTTCCTCCTCCTATCACCTGCTCAAGGGATTTTGAGCTCACTTTAATGTCAAAGTGATTCGATTACCGCTCTAACATAACTATGGTCAACGACGTCACGCATGAATGGGGCTCTTGGTTCTCATAACCCCTATCTATGCTATCTTTTTGGTCCTTGTCAATGAAAGAGCAATATGCTTTTCACTTCTTCTACACTTTGGTCACATTCACCTTCATCACTTGTCAATCAACTCGACTCAACTCTTTTTTCAGACCACCCCCATAGCTTATTCCCCCTAGTTTCTATGGACACCAATACACATGGCAACTATCGACCCGCCGCACTTTATGTTCAGCATAAACCAATACTTGCTACAGCATAAATAAACCTCAATTCATTTTTAGCATACATCCATCATGAATATGGAATATTTCTAGGGATGAAAAACCCCTCAACTTTTGTTGCAGAATACACCATTTGGAAAAGGCTGCAACATCTCTTCTCCTCATCATTTCATCATAACCAAGACTAATCTATCAACCATTTTGACCACCTGTCTACTACTCGGACCCTTTGTCTGAACTACATTGGTCTGAGGCCCTATCACCAGGGCTATGTAGGCAGCACTCAGTTGACATGGGGTCTTCTGGGGTTAGCTCGGCCACATCCTTTCACCCATTCCTCCCCCCGACCACCAACTATTGGAGATCATACCTATCTCCTCCGACCTTGACCACTTCCAAGACATTGTTGCCTTGGTTGTCTTTGCATGTATGCTACCTCATGACTGGTTAGCAGAATTGTGCGCAGACCTTTTTGGACCCTCACAAGTATAGGATTGCAAGCCGGTTGATCCACACTACTTGTGACTTTTTCGTGTTTCTAGGAGCACTTCTTGAGCCCGAGATACCTGGAACACGATGACCATTTGGAGCTTCAGCTTAGATTGAATAACTCGATCAGCAGATGACTAAATGTTGGGGCCCATTTATTTCAATTTTGGCACTCCTCGACCCTTGACCTGTGACACTTTGACCTACCCATCTCGTGCAGTGGTATGCACGTAATCATGACTTTTGCAGCGTTCACCCTCACCCCTTTTTCATCCACTCTTTGTCAAATCAGCATCCGATTCTTGGTTCCCTTCCCTCGACTCCTGCTTTGAGGGGGAATACCTCATCGATAATCAGGGCAATCCACTTCATGTTTTTGTCTTGCAGTTCATTCGAACAACCAACAAGATGAAATCAACCTTATCCCACACCTGGGGCAATCACTCTTGTTTTTGTCTTGCAGTTTGTCCAGAACAACCAACAAGACAAAAAGGGGCAAATGTAGACACCGAAATCGTGTCGACTCCCCTGGTCATACCCTATTTTCTTCCTCTTCGCCTATTTAACCTTTGCTGATCACTTCTTCCACTAGCCTCGACCCTGGCAGCATGCAAAAAGGAGCACAGAGCTAAAGCTAGACTCTATCCCCATTGTGCATCTGTCGACGACGATCGTTACCCGGCTGACGTCGCTGACGTCGGTCACTTATCGGCCGACGTTGGCAATTTTGCCGACGTCGGTCACCTTACCATTACCCATCTTTCAGTTATCATTCAGTTTCCCGATCAGTTATCGAACCGTCTCTCGAACCGTTTCGTGCCTTCATCAGCAAAATCAATCAATCAATCAATCAATCGACCCCCCGAACTCTGACATTCACAAAACTCTAGCAAATCAATCAGCTCTGGTGATCAACCAAATCCAACATTCAACCAATCTGCATTCACTTCGATCAACTTATGGCAACGCTTCAACAATTTCAATCATGGCTTTTATCATGTCTTCTGGCAGGTAAGTATTTACTCTATTTGTTTTATTTCTTTCTGGTTATTATTTGTTTGTTATATCTATCATCTCGGATCTTCAGAGCGTAGACCTGAGCCCTGAGTCCCTTCCTTACATCTCTGCCCACTATCCCAGTCTATAACTCCATCCAGACTCGACCAAAACCCCCAGACCCTATCTAGACTCGACATTACCTTGATTAGACCTTGTTTAGACCTTGTTCAGACCTTGTCCAGACCCTGTCCCGACCCTGTCTAGACCCTATCCTGACCTTGACCAGATCCTATCCCAACTCTGTCAGACCTTCTGCAACTCGCCTAGACTTTGTCTAGAACCTGCCCCGACCGATGCCGGTCATTACCCCGACCGACGCTGGCACTTTAACCGACGTTGGCACTTTCTCTAACTGACGCTGGCACCACAGAGATCGACGTCGGTGACTGTGTAAGAATAGTGCTTCATTATCAGGTATGCATTTTATTTTTTGTCCTTTATTTTTGTCATTTTATCTTTCATTATATCTACTTTAGTCCAATATTCTGCTTTTTTATCAGTGGGTTGATATCCTTCTAGGAAGTCTTTGTACTTTTGGGATCGGGTGTTCGCCTGACAGCCCACCATATCTTTGACTAACATTTTTCTGTGTTTCAGTCTCTTTTCTTCTCAGGTGTCATTCCTCCACAACCAAAGAGGAGAATCTTCCAACGTCTGATTTCGGTGCGCACGACTTTATCAGGTATCTTCTAGCCTTGACCATTTCTTTTAGTTTCTTATTTCTTCTTTGAATGTAGAAAGCAATTTTGAATAGAAACATATGTATTTAATGTTTTATGTTTGTTTTATATTTAAATGTGATTTTTATCTTAATTTTGCATGTATAAGCTCAAAATAAGTTCTATAAACTTTATTTTTAGGTCATATAATGTGTCTTAGCATTGATATCTCAAGGATATAGTGGACAACTAAATTTAAGTGTCTTCAACCAGACCTTATTTTCATTGCTCCCTAGTCTGAGTGCATCAAATTGACCTCTATATGAAATACTATTGCATAAAAACTATAAGAATCATTACATTAGTTTCTTTCATAGTTAATTAGCGTGTTAAAGAGTCTGAGATTAAGAGTGGATCTGACAAATTCATGGTACATCACCACAAATTAGAATAGGTTTTACTTTATGAAAATTTTCTTGGCCCTTTTCATCCCAACCAATTTTAGGTTTTAGAAATAAAGGCCCAAATTATAAAATTTGAGTTATCCTTATAAAAAATCCTAGAGGTCTGGTCTAGATATTAGCATCCTATAGCCTTAGATCATTCCCATGTTAGTCTAGGTATGGGTTAGAATTGAACAAATTTGACCTCCATTAGGTAATATCTAGATTGATAACACAAGTTTTAGGCCATTACCAATATTTTACCACCATCTACCTTAAACTAACTCCATAATTTGTAGTAAAAAATATAGTCAATCAAATGATTCATTTCACAGTTGGCCAACAAATTCCATCCTTTTACACACTTGCTAAAAAAGGGCACTACTTTATCATGGAATAAAGGGTACCATAAATCATTTGACCATCTCAAAGAATACTTGGAAAATCCACCTATTTTACTATCACCTACATCTAACAAGAAATTACTACTTTACCTATCTACCATTGAAAATGCCTTAGGGGCAATTTTGGCACAACACAATGAACAAGTCAAAGAGCATGTCATATACTAAAGAAAAACATTAGTCAAATATGAACATAATTATATTAAAATTGAGAAAGAATAATTATATATGGTTCTAATATCCAAAAATTTACATTACTACATGTTGAATAACAATACTATTGTAACTACTAAAGTAGATCCACTCAAGTATATATTATCTAAAACAAATTTATAGGGCCGTATGGTGAAGTGGATCATGATATTGACCTAATTTGAGATCAATTATGATAATAAAAATGTCATTGAGGTGTAGGTACTTTCATATTAGCTTGTATAATATCCTCTTTATGATACTCAACCTCTTATATTTGGGTTTCCAATTGAATCCATCATGACTAAAACATAATCACCTCTTGAATTAGAACATTGGAAAATGTACTTTGATGGTTCCTTCATAGCACATGGATTAAACACTAGAATATTTTTTATCATTCCATAAATGGATCTTATTCCTAAGTCCTTTTGTCTTGGTTTTTCATGTACTAATAATATGTATAAGTATGAATCGCTTGTCATAGGGCTTCGCTAAGCAGTACAATGGAATATCTAACATTTGCTAGTTGATGGTGAATTACAACTTATAATAAATTAGGTTATAGACCAATACTATAAAAATGATGAGAATTTGGTACCTTATACAGGTATGGTTGATACTCTTAAGCAAAAAAATTCCAATATTCATTTTGAATAGATACCTAGGTCTAGTAACCTAATAACTGATACAATGACTACAATTGGCTCTATGATTTAGATTACAGATAGAGCAAGAGACTATCAATTTCTTTTGGAATATATAATATCACCGATGTAGGAACAAGTAGCCATCAATATGGTTTGTGATATTATTGGTCCCATATATGCTTGGTATTCTAAAATATATGATTGCCTCTATGACCAAATTTTTCCCCACAACCTTTTCTTCAAAAGACAAAAATCATTCATCCTTAAAGCCTCCCATTATACCCTACTTGGACCTACCCTATATCATACAAGCTATGATGGAACCCTACTTCATTATTTATCTTTTATATAATTTGGATTATCATTGAGGGATGTCTATGAAGGATCATGTGGGTCTTATACCAATGGGACCATCCTTACCAATAAATTACTACATACTAGTTATTATTGGCCGACTATAGAAAATGACATAGATACCTATGTGAATAAGTGTGTGAAGTATCAAAAACAAGCTAATTTGATCCATGCTTCAACCAAAATTCTTAAAACACTAATAACACCATGCCTATTCTCAATGTGGGGACTCAAACTCAAAAACAAGATAAATTCTACATCCTTAGATGGACACAAACATGTGCTTACTACTATATAGTTATTCACTAAGTGGGTGGAAACCATTCCTTTCACTTATGTGATTGGTAAATAGATTTTTAAATTCATCTTTATCCATCTTATTTGTCACTATAGTATCCCTTACAGCATTATATCTAATAATGGTAGTTTATTTAAAAACAAATATGTGCAAACACTTTGTGCCCAATACCATATCAAAAACCACTTTTCCATCAATTAATACCTACAAGGAAATGACCAAGTTGAAGTGTCTAACAAAACCATTGTGAATATCCTCAATAACATTGCCAATGATGCTAGTCAAACTTAGCAGTAGAATATGTTTAATTACCTCTAGACCTACCATACAAATTTTCATACTCTAATAAGAGATATGCCATATTCTCATATTTATGGCACTGAGGTCATTCTTCTTGAGTTTGAGTTGCCTTCTCTCCACATTTCACTAGAACACATCAATGATGATGACTCAAAATTAGATTGTTTACAAGAGTTAAATTTACTATGTGGAAAGTGCATGTCCACCTTGAAAAACCTTCAAGTATAATAAAATAGATTACTTGGCCAATAAAATAAACATGTAAAGCATATAAAATTTGAGCTTGGTAATCTTATACTAAAATAAAATTAGAAAACATCAATGTCGATACTGAAAAGAAAGGGAAGTTTCAACCTAATTGGTTAAGGCATTCTATAGTTATTGCTAACTATGGTTTTAGAGAATAAAAAATATCCACACCATAAGGAGATGAATTTTATGATCACAATGAACCTCAAATATTTTCATGCTTGAGGGACTTGAACTATTATATACAAAGATTGTTTAAGTTATGCCATAATATACCCATTATTCATACCATACCCATATCCCTTTCACACTATGCCTTAGCCTAATGACCATCAATTCTTTTAACTTAAACCCTCCCAATTTTGGTCTTGGTTTTGATTCATTTATACTCTAGTCACTTTTAGTGGTTGATATCACATGTAGTTCCAATAGTTGATTCAGATTCAAAATTTTGAAGGCATTCTTTCAATAGTAGTATATGATAGTAGTATGACAACGGTCCTATAAATTACACCCTTCATTTTTTGTTACATTCTATTACATTTCTCATTCTACTAATTATAACTACCTTTACACAAATTAGTATCACTAACCCTTACCATTATTTCATATAGCCTAAGAACAACTGCTTTACCATGCATTGTCACATCATTATTCCATACATTATCATTCACCTATTCATGAACATTTTGTTACTTAGTTAGATGCTTTATTATAGGGAAATTAAAATATCTTGAGATCTGTTTGGACTATGTATGCAATGCTCAAGATTTTTTGAGGTCAGATCAGCCACCCTTGTTTGAATACTCTCACCATTTTGTGAGCACTTTAAGTTGAATGCTATTAACATTTTGAAAGAACCCTAAGTCACATTCTCACCATTTTGTGATAAGTATATTTTTAATATCTAATGAGTTAAGATGACTCAAAAAATTCTAAAAACATTCAAAACTCCCAAACATTTGAAAAGACCCAAGAAAATCATAAAAATCATAAAATCATAAAAATTGGCTTAGAATTCCCATGCAAGATATAAAGCCTCCAATTTTTTTGGGATGGACTATCATACTTCTCAAACTTCCTTTCTAAACCAATTTTCCATTTCTCTCCCATTTTTGGGAAAAATACATCATTCTAAGGTCCACATAGACTATGTAGGTAGCACTTGGATACATGGGGTATCTCAGGCTAGCTTGGCTGCCACTTTTTTACCTCTTTTTCATCACTTTATTACCTTTTGTCACTTCATTTCATCTCCTTATTATTCTCTTACCAATCTTATCCAACGCTCTTGTCATTTTTTTAGAAACCTTAGCCAATGCTCTCACTATTTTATAAGCTCATTCTCATTCCAAACCATATATGTAGTGAAAACTATGAATTACCAATTTATTTCATTAGTGGATACTCATATTTCATCTTTCAATGTGGTTTTAGCTAAAAATCCTCATTTTCATAGCTTTGTGAGTTTCTTATACTTGACACTTTCATGACTATGAATGTCACCCTTCTCTTTACACTATGAACTAACTATTTTATGAGACCATTTCTATATTATTCTATAATTGCCTTCATTTCATTATCATCAATTTTAATCTATACCATATCCTAAGAGAATTACATTTGGCCTAAATTTCACATTGGACCTTGTGTCCTTGGGAATATGTAGGAAACACCCACTTGCCTAATGCATCTAGAGTTAGCTCAACTACCCATTCCTATTTCTTCTATTCCTTATGTTTTTTTTGTGTGTTTTTGCTCCTTATAGCTTAGGGGAAACCTTTTATTGTCATAATCTTTGTTTTTGTTTCCTATAGCTTAGGTGAAAACTTGTATCATTTTTTCATGTTGTTTCACTTGGGTCATAACTACTTATAGCCTAGGGGAAACCTTGTACCCAAGTGTAACACATCTATTATAAATGCACAAATAATTTCATGCACTAATTCAATGTTTTATTGTATTCTATTTACTGATAACATTGTTACTAACTTATTTATATAGTGTTGTTTATTTTAGATTAGTCTATCTTATTTACCTTTGTGTGTCTTAGAATAGTTTGTTTATTGAATTATTCTTTGCCTTAGTTTAGTTTGTTTATTCATTTTACTTAACTTAGGTTGTCTATTGCTCTAGATTGAACTTAATTATTTATTGTTTATCATTTAATTAGTTTGTTAATATTATTTTCTTTTATTTTAGTTGGTTGATTAATTAACTTTGTTTCCATTGGTTTGTTTGTTTGTTTTGTTTATTTTTTGGTTAACGGTTATTTGGCTATTTTTGTTTGTTTTAGTTAATTATTTTTGTTTTTTAGTTTATCTATTTTTTTGTTTGTTTAGTTAGTTTCTTTGTTTCTTGGTTTTTAGCTGCCTATTGACTTTATTATTGGATTATACCTTTTTTAGTTCTTGTAGATCTATTATATTTAATTTACACTTGAGTTTTGATTAGCCATATCTTGTACTTAGGTTGTGAATGTTTATATATAATCCTATACCTAGTTTTTTCTATTATATTTACACTTGGGATTTGATTTTTCATATCTTATTCCTAGGTGGTTTGTATTTACATCTAAAATAAATTTTCCATGCTCAGGATATATATTTTTATTATAGTTATTCATAACTATGATGCATAATATCACAAGCTATGACAAAAATCAGGCCAATGGATATATTAATCAATGAAATGGGCAATAATTCTCTTAGTTCATAACCAACCAAATCCTAAACATAGTTTAAAATCATGTAACCATATTAATATGAGTATAATATGTGCTAATACAGATGTGCATCTTTGAATAAGCATATATATAAGTCATATAACCTAAGTAGTATAACATCTCTTATACATGGTAATATAGTAAATGATAGAGCATACGTGTTTAAATGAAAACAAACATCTGCAATGGTAAAACATGAGTTAAGCATGAGATCAAAATGATAATAAACACATCACAAATATCAAAAGAATAATAGTCCCTATACAAAAGAATTTAAGAACCCAATATGAATGTCAATATATCTCACAATAATGGCATATACATCAAGAATATATATAGATCATGGTGTCAAAAATAAAATAATATTCCAAAAGTAAAGCTATAACAATCAACTATGACTCTATGTAGCTATGGGTCTTGTAGTAAGAGGTGTCTCTATTGGCCCCAATGGTCCTAGTGGTGGTGTTCATGGATACTGCATAGATTGACCGAAGGATGTTGTACTATGTGTCCTAGTTCTAGACTGACCTAATCTACTACCATCCCTCTATGCATCCCATACCTCAAATGTGGAAATTTGTTGATCTATTAGGACTATGGTATCATATTCTTAATGATAATGGGAGTCCTCAACCTTAGCCAGAAGGATCTTAAGTATCATCTATGAGAATCTTACATATGTGCTAGATTTATTAGCCTCATCTCACTCACATCAGAGCCTATGTACACATGTTAAGTCATGATCTCTACCTGATATAGACTAGTCTTACTCTTCTTGTATATGTACATGTATCTACACCATCTATGCCACCTCTCCCTTCAATTAGGTAATCTCTGACTGAAGGGTATTCATATCCTCATCTTGGATATCTAGTGTAGCTTGTAAATCATGCACCCTCCTCTCAAAATCTTGTATCTCACATACCCATACCATAATATCCTCCAACATAGCACTATCCCTACCCACTCTCATTGTACTTGATGTACCTAACTAGACTAAATCAAGAAAATAACCTATTATACCTATAGTGTTGAGGTCCAACACCATCAAAACCTAGGTATCATCCCCTCCATCATCCCCTCTATGATCCCATCCATCATCTTTTCCATAATCATCCTCCCCTCCTTCACTACTATGCCCACTAATTCCACCATTAATATCCCTAATGTTAGTCTCTACCTCTAACTCATAAATTTTTATCGATACCTAACCCTATACCTATCCACCTACCTATCATGGAATATTAAGTCTCAATAGACAAAACTATACCTAGTAGTGCATTACTCTAGTGTGACCGATGTATTTGCTAGGCCTCTTGCATAAGCCCATGCTACTCATGTAACACTCCCATAGGTAGCCAAAACTATACTTGTATGAATCATCAAGGTGGCATGGCTATTCTCTTTGATAACATGTGTAACCTATATGGTATCCTCCAAAACATCTTATACCCTGCCAAACTATCATAATACCTAATTAGGCCTATACTCCTTAATGATATGAGATTTATTACCTATAAAAAAAACATATGTATGTCATAAATGTGGTGTACTATACATACCAAGGCTAGTAGAGTTGATAAAGAAGATAAGGATACCATATGAATAACTGAGGTGTCAAATCATCAAACATGCATCAGTAAAATTAAATCTCCTTGTGATGTCCTTTACATCCTACACCAATCTATACCCAACCATATTTTAATGGTTCTTACAAGTCCTTGACCCATCTTTGGCCCACTAGACACTATATAGAGATGTGATCCCATCCATAAACCATGAGTAGAGTGGAATCCCTAATACTCAGGCCTTATTTATAGGTCACCATGTGTAAATCCCTATATAGTTGGGCCAATACTACTGTCCCCATGTAAATATTGTGGCCTCATCTATCATGTTACTAATCAATCCTCCTTATCCCATGTCAAAGAACCATCCACTCTTGTTAAATAATAATATTCTACTGGTAATAAACATGAAAATAACAACCTCCCTATCTATAAATGTTGGTGGTGAAAGGACCCCAAAGGATATCTCATTAGGTTGTAAATTTGTGAATGCCTCTAGTAAGTTAATATGAACCTTCCCATGCACCATGATAATATCTTCAAAGACATTTAATTCATATATCATCACTAATTGTCATGATGAATCTATTTATAATATCTTATAACCTCTCTTTAGTAACTTGAGGATCCATCAGGTATCCTTAAGTGTAACATTGGCCTCCCTAATTAGTAGGTGAAAATCTAAAGTCTCAGAGTGCCATCACTCTACCAAGGCACTTAGGTATGATTGCTTTATGTAAATCATAGGCATATTCACCATGTCATATATATATAATACCTATAAGAATACAACCATATCCACTATCCATATTTTTGGTGTCCATAAACAATGAGAATGCCACTCACATACTATTAATACCATAGATAACTCCTACAACCATAGATAGATTAACATTAGGATATATCTAGTTTTATGTCTAGCCTATGCCTAATATACCAAGCCTCTATTCCCCTCTCTCATATAGGTTAGACAACTTTTAGGTCCCTTAATCTAGTTAATTTGCATTTTATTCATTTCCCAAATGGCAAAGTCACCATTTTGGCACTTTATACCATTTTGGGGAAAAATCATCATTTTCATTTTAAAAAAACTATAGATTCACCTAAAAATGGATGAAATCTTTATTTTGTAATTTCCATTATTTTTTGTTGATATCACCATTTTAAGAAATGGTTACTTCATATGAAGTTGTCAATTTTCTTTACAAAGCCATCATTTTCCCTTCCATGAAGATAGTGACTTTGAAATTTTACATCCTAAACCTAATAATAAATGTGCAATAAATGAGCCTTAAGTCTAGGATGAGGTCACATACCATAGGCCCATCATGTGGAGGTCGCATGTACTCCCTTACTTGATCACTAACATGTCTCTATCTTCCTTCACATGCCATTTTTTGTTAAACTCTTGTGAAAAACCAAATCTCAAATTTACAAAAGGATAGATTTAAAATGAGTCATTTGCACCCCATGAGGTGAATATATAGCCTAAAAATTTGAAATTTTACACCCCTAGTGCTTAAAGTTCTTTTATCTCACATCAGGAGGTTTATTTTTCACATCTATGGTCTTTTTTACATACTATTTGACCCTATGTTCATTATTTTTTGGCTATTTTCTCACTAGACCATCTTATTAAGATTCTTACAAGACCCATATAATAACATTATTTTTATACCTATACTACGTGTTAGTTAAAATGTGCATATTCATACTCACACTTAGGATAGAATCATGTTGTTATTCATTTCTAGCTTCTCGTAGATCTATTTGATGGGTTTCTTTCATAAGATCCCTTTGCCAATTTACTTAGATATGGAAAATTATTTTATGCTCGATCATTGATCTATTTTACCTTCCTAGGGAAAACTTGTCTTAAATCATGTAAGAAAAATGTTCCCTATCAGGGCAAACCCCTATGCTAATGATTATAACTACCTTTGGGAAAATCATTATTTTTTGCTCTACCCTTCCTATAGGAGTACATACCTATGCCCCTAATTATAACCACCTTTGAGAAAAACAGTGTCTCCACCTCCATTATTGATTATAACTAGTTTTGGGAAAATTAGTGTTTCATCTTACACTGCCACTATATCATGTCATTTTATTCATTTTGAGGGAATTTTAAATGATTATATTTGTCACCTGATCTATCAAAGGGCATCTAGGGCTAATCAACTACCCTTTGGGACATGGACATTTTGTATTAACAAATTTTTAATTCTTTGAAAATATGTTATTATGTATATGTCTTCCAATGCCTTATCAAATAGGGGTAAAGTGTACACATTCACTTTTATCTAATTTTGCATTTAAATTACATATCAAATTGATTTATAGAAAATAATGTAATTTAAGCCTAGAACTCATTAGATTTCTTGGATTCAACCCTAGATAAATTATGACTTGCCAAATTGACATTCTTGGCCTTTTGATCTATTAATGCAAAACAATAAAGCAATTCCTAAATGCCAAAAAACCTAACCATGATTAATTAAAAAACAAACTTCAATCATCTTCTTAAGTAAAAGTTCCAAGTTCAATTAAGGAGTTACAGTTTCTTAAAAAAGAAATTTTCAATAAATATGAGGTCAAAGTTAAGGGAATTAATAATATCTTTTATTAATTCCTAAAATTCAAATAAAATATGAGTCCAAACCTCATAAATATCTTCTATGAGTTGTCAAGAATTTATAATTACTTTAACCCAACCCAAAGTTAATCTAACTTTACCAAGGTTAATCTAGATACAACCAAGGTTAAAACTAAACCTAACCTCACTAGGGTTAGAGTTAGTTTTAATGCTTATAAATATAAGTTCCTCACTCTCTTCCAATAATATTTTGTGTGTAATATTATTCTATAGGAATAATTTCAAGAAGCTCTCAAGTAAAGTTATAATTCCAAATTTATTCAAGAAGCTTCACATACTAAGCCAAGCCAATCCAAGCCTCAAGTGTTTTATAAACATGTTGCTAAAATGGAAATTACATTGATCAAAGTCTCTATTGACCATAAGCTGAGTAAGAGCATCCTCCATGCCAATAAATGAGCACTAGTTTTGACAAGGGAGGTAACATAATTTTATGTTTTATCTTCTATTTGTATTTTTGTTCACTATGTTAAGCTCACCCTAATACTTCAATTGTAGCTTAGTTTATATTTTATTATTTGTTTTGAATTATATTTTGATTTAAATAATAAGGAACTAATAATATTTGAATCTTTGGTTTCCTAATGATATAGATAGTACTAATAATCCCTCATTTTGTGTATGCTTCTTAAATTTTTAGATATTATGGGCATTTGAGTGCCATGGATGACTTGATAAACCCAAGGATATATTTTCTCACAAATCCTTATGATTTGATTCTTGTATATGTGGATAAACACAAAATAATAATCCTCATGTATTATATTATTAAAATATTTTGTTGATGCCTACCATAGTTCTCCATTTGCTCTATGGACTATCCCAAGAGTTACATCTAATAGATAAGACATCATATAAAGTTTACATTTGTAAACCTTTGTTCATGTTTAAATATTTGGGCCTTTAATTTGAAATTGACTATTTATCCTAAGGCTACAATTTTATTAGAAGTAATAAGAATGTCCAAAAATGGGACCCATTATACCTATACATAGGTAATGCTAGTAAAACCATATAATTATTCAAAAGGGCCAAAGATATTCTGATACCAAACCTAAACTTAATGATACTATTGGAAGAAATGGCTCCCTTTGGGTTCAATCTTTGGCCTTTCAATAGCCATTATTTTAATTTTCCCTCTACAGTGTTGTGCTTGAGCTATACATTGGTTGAGACTTGATTGTAGGTGACCTTAGGCACAGAGAGCTTGAGGTATCTCTCAAATACCCTTCCATAAATGTATGCAGTTTCATTTTTTATTTTTTTAAGGTGTAAATAGTCCTTAGAATAAGTACCATTGAAATCCAAATCTCAAAGTAAATCAACACAAGGAATTACCTCTAGTTTAACTATAGCTTGATGAAGTTTCATGGTCTTAATTAGTATTATATCATCCATGTTCTATTTTTTCTCTTGAGATATATTATCTTTTAAAGAGTATGATGCTATAGACTCCACTTCATTCTAGAGGGTAGAATAGTATGGGAACTTAAAATTTAGGGCACTCTTATCGAATAATGTGTCAATATACTTAGTCTTCCTAGTCATAGAATATAAAAAAGGATATTGTATGTGTGGTGATTTTGGAGAAGTCATTTTAGTGATTTTAACTGTGTAATTCATTTTCTAAAAAATTTTAAACTCTCTTCATAATTTTGTTGAGAAAACTAGAACTTGTGGTCACTTGAAATCTCAAAATTAATATCTTCACTCATAGATTAATGGTGAAGTGACATTTTTTTTCTTAAAATTTTCATATATTTCCTAAAGTCTATGCATTTAATACAGAATTCATGTGAATTCAATGCAAATAATAGATTTAACTTTTACTCCCATTTAAAATTTTAGGTGCACTAGTCAAATTTGGTGGGTTTGTGTTTTCCATATGATAACTTTTCATTAACTTTGTATGTCCAGTCACTTCTTCAAGACATGTGCCACTTTATTTCTTACTATTTCTCACTTTTCTATCAAACTCATTTATTCATGCTTTGGTCATGAATCTCTTGGATCATGACACTTTTTCACTTATCATTTACTTGGATCCTTAGATTTACAATTCTGATTCATATGCTCCATGGTTGTGAGTTAATGAAATTAAGTCTCATGGAATAGTCTTGGGACTATAGGAACTCAAAGGCTTAGGGCCATATTTTTTTGAACCTTTTAACAATGTGCATCCCTGATAAGGCTCTAGGTAACATAATCTTACCATGTGGCATGATTTTGGAACTATAAAGACTCAAATCCTTAAAACCATTAATCTATTAACTTGTTTTGAACTTTCATGGTTTCAAGCAAATGAAATTATACCAACTCTCAAGATATTAGAGCTTAGAACCTCTAGGCTATTAGAATGCAAGGCCTCAGGGCCATTAGACTTTTTTAAAACCTTGTTGGGTTCCAGAAAATGATGTTATGATGTGTGGCATGTTATTGAGGCTTACAAACTTTGAAGGCTTATAATTTTATTTGAAGCCAACATTGTTCTAGTTAAGCATGATTCCACCACAAGGATGTCCCATGGTGACCCACCTAATGATAAAGTATGGAGATTTTTTAAATTTTGATCAATTTTAAGTAACATAGTAACACCATATGTTAATATTTCAAAGCTCTGACTCTTTGAAACACTTGGAATTTTTTTAAAGGTTGAAAGGCCCTAGGCAATAAAATATTTCCACCTATCTTGATCTTGAATAACAAAGGTAGGGATCATATGTGAATAATTTGTGAGTCTTTGTCCATAGTCATATGAACATACAAGAAATCATATAAACACTAGGTCAAGAAACATTAATTTCATTACTCTATAAAAAATAATAAATTCAATTTTTGAGAATAATTATGATAACCCAAGGTTAAAATAAATCAAAATCAATGTCCAAGCTTTGATTTTCATAATTTTGAAACTTTGTAACTTTAAAATTTGAAGACAACCTTAGACCTATGTAGAATAAAACCAATGTCTAGTTTCTAAAGCTTATATGCCCTTGAATAAAGGTATTAAAATAATAATGGGTCCCTAATTGATTTTAGAAATGGGGTGTGTATGTTAGGGCACAAAAAATAGAGATTGAGTGGGGAAATAATATTGAGTACTTAAGAACATAGATTATTATTAATGCATAATAAAATAAATTTAGATCTAACAATAAAATAATAAGTAAACCATTCCCTAGAAAAAGACTCCTACTTCCCCATGCAACATACTATCCATTTACATTCCTTAGATCTGTGTGTAATTTTGTGAAATTTATTTTACCTTTGTTATGAGAGTTTTAACAAAGTCTTGGATAAACACTATATGTCTCATTTCTATTTCAACATTTTAAACCAAATAGTACGGTAAACCTTGAAATTGATTTTATTCCATCCAAATACCCATATCCCTGATAGAGATACCTTTGGTTCCACTCAAAACATTACTCTACTTCCAGCCATGCATCCATAGACCCAATAGAGATTACTTGAATCACCCATATTCTATAAGTTTGCATGATTTTTTTTTTAAAATTCATATATAATAAGGTATGAGAACCATAATTGATTTGGTGTATTTATAATAAAACTTATTTTAATCAATATGTCCTTGCCAATGTGCATCCATTTCTATGTTTATTATCTCTCATCCAAGCTTTAGCATGTAATAATGTAATTTATATTTGAAAATGTAAAGCCTTTATTAAATTTGCATGATTATATCAGATTAAATCCCAAAGGTATATGAAATTCACCCATTCCAAGAAAAACATAATTCAGTTAGAGAACATACATCAATCGCGTAAGCTCAAGTGTTGTCAGAACAAATCCTTGTGAATACCAACTATACTTCATTATGTATTATACCCTAGTTTTTGGAAAGTATTTTGTGATTATAGCATAGAAAATTATTTGGTATGTTCTATAATTTTATAAAACTAATCTAGAAAACATAATAAGTAACCTACCCAAAGCAAAATGTAGAAAGCATGAAATCTAATATAGAAAGTAGGAAATCTATTCTAAAAAGCAAAAAATATATTATATAAATAGGAAATCTATTTGTTAAAGTCAGAAATATATTATAGAAAGTAATAAATTTAATTTAATCCTTACAATCATTCATAATCATCTTTAATTGGAACAACCATGAAATAATGTTTTAAAAATTATCCATTGAATAGAAAAGTGAGGTCATTACCTTGGAGGTCCTTCAAGTACAAGACATTATTACCTATTAGCTCAAATATTTGATATGTTGCAATCCATAAAAGAGTGAACTTATCATGTTATCCATTTTTTCATGTGCCTTATCCCATAAGAACATTGGGTATGAAATCTTGAAGGATTTGATTTTGGATCTCTTATCAAACTACTTTTTGATAATGTCTTGGTGTTTACTGAAGCTATGCAATGCTTCAATTATTACATCTTCCATTTATACTATATCAAGTAGTTCAGATTGGATTCTTTCATCTTCCCCTATATAATCTTTCATGAAATGGTACATTGTAATTTTAAGAGTAATGTGGAATATTGGTTACTTCCCATACATTAGTATAAAATGTGAAGTTTTGAGGGCTTGCTTGTGTCTTATTCTATCTACCCATAATGCATACTTTAGTCATAGATGCCATTCTCATGGTTTATCTTATGTTAAATTCTTAATGACGTACATTAGGGTATTATTTATGGAATTGGCCACTCCATTCCCTTATGGGTAATAGTTTATGGAGAATTTTATGGTGATTGGTTGTTATAAGCCCATTTTATAAATTTAGTAGATTGGAAAGCTAGACCATTATTAGAAAAAAAAATTGGAGTGTCAAATGTAGTCAATATGTTCTCTTTTATAAATATGATGACATCCAATTTTATATAATTATTTGTGGCCACAACTTCTATCCATATAATGTAATAGTAAACAGTTGTCATAATGAATTTATGCCCTACTAAAGAGTTTGGGTTTATTACCCCAATAATGTCAAGATCACATTGAGCAAAAGGGTGACCTTTAATGATTGGTTATAATGACATGACATAATTAAATTATCTTTTCCTAAATAACTAGCATATGTTCATTGTCATCTACCTTTTGTGTGAGTACCACATTTGTAGTGTGTTCTAAGGAAAATGAATAAAAACAGAAGTCTTTATTGAAGTCTAGACTGATTAGAAGTAGAGATTAAGCGACGGTGGTGTTGACATCATTCTATTTTGGCATCTTACCTTAACATGGAATTCAATGGATTAACAATATCTAGAAATCTAGAAATGATTTACATTATAAATTTTATCTTTCCAAATAAAGACTGCAAGTCTTTCTTATTGTTAGGAACCATCAACTTGGAATGCTTGAATTTATTCTAGATTAGTGGATATCTTATCCTTACTTATGACATGGCCTAATATTTTCATTTAAATGACTCCAAATATTCCATTATTTGGATTGAGTGATACTACATACCTTATACATCTATCAAATACTCTTTACGAATTATTTGTGTGATTGGCTCTATATTTTGAATACACTATTAAGTCATCTATATAGGTGAGGCATTTACCCAAAGTTCTTGAAAGGAAAAGTCCATAGCTCCCTAGAAGGGTGATTATACATTTATTAGGTAAAATTTCATCATTTTTTATGCAAAATTCCCAACTTGGTGTTGAAGGTAGTTTTAATTTTGTCTTATGCTTTTACTAGTACCTAATTGTAGCTTAAGAATCTATCCAAGAAGGACATCATCTGAAATCCATTAACCATTTGAATTACCTCATCTAAAGAGTGTAAAGGGTAGTTTTAATTTTTTGATGATCATTTTAGATTCCTAAAACCACATAAAGACTTATTTCCCCATTATTATTCCTAATTGGTACAAGTTTGGCTACCTAGGTAGAATGCGTGGTTAGGATGATAATCCTAGAATCCAATAGATTATGTATCTCTCTTTGGATGAGAGGTTCCAAAATTGAATTTACTAGCCTCTACCTCTTCCTAAAGGGCTTATGCTCTAGATTAAATGGGATGTTATGTGTGATGACCCTTAGGTCGAAGACATTCAAATCTTCATATGTCTAGGAAATGATGTATTTTTAGTCTATCAAGAGAATCTTCAAATTTTGTTTCTCACTCTTAGTGCAAATTAGTCCAATGTTCACATATTAGGGATACTGGTATGTAATTAAATTGTACTTGATAAAATTAGACTCAATATCCTTAAGTTATTTTTATTTTTGAGCTTATGTATCCACATCAAAAGCTAATTTTAGGGAGACCATCCCCAGAAGGATGCAATTCTCCTTTAATGTTAAGATGTCATCTTCTCCCAAATCTTCAACATGAATGGGATAAAAATTATTTTCATCTATTATCTAAGATACAAAGGTTATATAAATAATCATGAATCAGACAATCTATTGATCACCCTCAAATAGCTAAAAGTTATCAACATTTTATAGGATAGAGGGTAATGAACTAGCTCCATTAATAATTTTTGCATCTTGGATTCTTGGAGCAGTGCCAGATTGGTAGCTGAAGCTGCTAGTCAATTTGTCATTTGATTTCTTTCTCTTGGGATGGTTATAATGTCGAATGATTCAAAGTATTTGATTAAGTCCCATGCTTAGTGTTTTTACTTCTTTAATTAGGTGAGATTGAATTGATTCTTCATTTTGATTTAGTTAACAACCAACTTTGAATTTCTAAAGATTTGTAGTTGTTAGATGTTATGATTTAGTGTAAACTATAGGCCAAGAATTATAAATTCATACTCATCTCTATTATTAGTGTAGGGGAAGTGTAGTCTATAGGTAGCCAGATATTTCTTCCCATCTAGATCAATCAGGGCTATGCCAACACCTAAATCTTATTTTGATCTAGATCTATTGAAATGGAGAGTCCATAACTAAGATGGACCTTTAAATTCTTGTTCATGATGTTATTTATTAGTAGTGAAAGTGTAAACACCTACATGCAAGGCTGTAAACTTAACCTTTTCATTCTTATAATTATACTATGTGAACAGGTACTTCATCTTTTATTTTTTATCTACTCAGATCTAGTTGGCTACTCTCTTATAAGGAAACCACATGTGTGATAAATATATAACCATGTATCCTTTTAGTGTATTTGACCAATCACGACTCAATAACACATTGTAAGATTTTATAATGGCCACTACTAGAATATATATGTATTTTTGTACATGTGGCTTAAATGTAAGTTGAATGTGCACATTTTTCAGTTCTCTAACTCATGGGATAAAAGACTTGTCCATCTATAGGACCACTCTTTTTGAATTATCTAGGTTTAAACCTAGTTTATTACATATAGTTATAGGAATCACATTATATGAGGCACTAAAGTCAACCAAATAATTATGCACATTATTTTTAAACATTATGATGGTTAATAGAAAAGGTGGTACCTTAGGCTTGTCCTTATTAGCCATCACATTTGCATGAGCCATTTTTAATTTATCAGTGGATGATTTCCCAGTCAAAGATTTTAGCATCAAATCTATTTATTTGGTTATGTAGGCTAACTCATTAATATTTATATTAGCATTGATATTCCTCACATCCTCAACAATATTATACCCTCCTCTAGTATATAGTTCTGCACTATGAAATTGATTGTCTATTTTTATAGGGTTAAATTGTTGTTGACCTTTAAATATAGAGGATTGGTAGCATTGTTGTTTGAGGGTGTGGAAGTGGTATTAGGTTATGTGTTATTTAGATTTTAATTGTTCCTCTAGAATTGCTAGAAATCATGGATATCATTTGTAATATCCTCTAGTTCATTTTCATCCTCTACTATAAATAGGAAATAATAATTATCAAAGACCATTATTTTACTAGGATGTCCTAGAAAAACAAAGGAATATGGTTATATTGAATTTTAAAAACCTTCATGTCTATCCATTTATTTCTAAAATATCTCAAAGGTAGTTAGAACTCTATGTAGTCTAGATAACCATGTGTTGTATTATGAACTTAACACCAATTAGGAAGTGTTGTTTCCATGATATTTATCACTAAAAAATTATTAGGTGGTTGTTGATATGGATTATTTATAGGCTTGTTGAAATGATTATTGTATATTTGGAATCCAAATTTTTGGTTGGTATTCTATCTATCAGTATTAATCATGAAATTTTGCATGTTTATAAAATCATTTCTTAATTTATGCACCATCTATTGGATAGATTCTAGTTCTATTTTTGTGGAATCATAATTATTACCCTATGTAGTATCATCATTAACTAGTATCAAGGACTAAATCTAGTTTTGATGGTTATATGCAAACATAATTATTCAAGAAGCTAAGGTGCTATTTAGGTGGAGCACGGGTAAACGAAAATGAGTGTACACTTGCTGTTGGTTTTGGGTCATGATATTTTTATTTGCATTTAGAAGTAAGATAAAGGCCAAAAAATAGGACAAAGTTTAAGTGGGGCCAAGGATTGTGACTAAGGGTTCAATTTTTTATCCAAATTTATTTCTTTAATTTAAGCTAAAGGTAACATGCCAACATTGGCATCTCTATGGAGAAAGACATCAGTCATAGGGTCTAGTGCATTCTTGTACATTTCAAGGGCCAACACCTAAGTAGGTTGATAAACTTCAAGTCTATTGTACATATTTTAGAATCTAGTATTGAAGGCATAAATTGGTTAATTTGGTTCTCTTATCATGATTTCAAAGTGTTAGTATACAACACTTGCACTAGTGACTTATCCAAATTATGCCAAAAATATTTTTTGACACTCATTCTAGGATGTAATTGAACCTACTAGGATATTAATAAACTAGTCATAGGTAATATATTGTAATGTAAAGGGAAAGAGTCTACATGATACATCTTTGTGGATTACATTCAATATTCCCATAGTAGTTTTAAAATCCTTTATGTGCTCTTCAATAGTCTTATCTCCTAAGGGAGAAAAAGAAGGAAGATAATTTTTAAGGTTTTTGGATAAATGATGCACATTTCCAATGACATTGATAGTATAACTAGTTAACTAAGTTTGGGAAATTGGGTGTAAAAGAATATGGGGTCATTTATTTAGAGAATATGATTGGGACTAAGGTCTTCTCAAGACACCTTTATTTGTCCTAACTTTCCTATGGATTTACAAAGTTGGGTATAGCAATTTAGTGTCTGAGGTGGACATTCTTAATCTTTTAAGTATATCCAATATAACTCAAGTGATTATTTTTATATAAATAGAGGAGGAGATTCAAATCCTCCTTCTAATAATAGATTTTATTACTATTGGTGTGAGATTTATGCACATCAGGGAACTTTACGAGGTAACCTATAGCTTTTTTGGATTAATGTAATAAATTCACTCCAAATCAGGGGTTGCAAGGTATTGTGTTTTGTAAACAACCTATTATAGGAATAGTGGTGAGAAATGCAGTTGTTTACCATAGATGATTCAATTATGGATGTGAATATAGATATAATTGAGATGGATGGATAGATTATGGATATAACCTAAGGTGGGTTTGACTAAAATAAATTCAAGAAAAGGTAAAAGTAAGGTAGAAAATAAGACATGTGGACCCAAAAAAGATGAAACATTTCCAAGCCAACTCTTGAACTAGGGGTTACATAATTAATCATAAACCAATGTCTACTATAAGCTAATATAAGCAAATACACAATTAAACATAGTTAAAAGTCTAAATAAATATGAATATAGTAAACTTTAACATATATAATCAAAGGTTATTGTTGATGTGATATTTCAATTGCACATCTATAAAGGGATATTATGATTAATACACAAAATGCATTCAAATTAGTAATAACACAATATGAATAGCTTTATTTAAAACTAAAATAATACAAAACCAAGGGATTAAGATATAATAATGACATAACTTATTATAATATTCATAGGTTTGGAGAAGAATAAGATTTGCACATCAAGACCAATAGAAAAATAATCTATAGACTTTCCTATTAATATTATTAGACAAAATTCTCCCCCATTTATGATAAGGAGGATAAAAATTTATATAGGCTTAGGGATGGGAAGGACTCATCCTCCAAGCGAAGTCTAAATTTACATCTCTAAAAATAGGATTGTGTGTAAAAATCATGAAAAGTATGTATGCATAAAATTATTTACCCATAATAGAATCCCTCAACTAAAATACAATATATATGCCAAATAAATTAGGAACTATCAATTATAACTTAAATAAAACATATAAATACATATTTATATATAAAGTGTTGGCTGAGTGACAATTGTTGAAATAGAAACAACTGGTATAGGCCCTTGGGGAATTAAAATTGGCCCTATTGGACTATGCATGACTATATATATAGAAATTTGGGGACCATATGTCGATGTGGCAACACTTGTAGTTGCATGCATGTTTTGTGTTGATAACAATTCTACCTTTATGGCTATGATTTTTTCAAATAATGGATGTGTTGTATCAAACTCCTTATTAATAATATCAAAATTGAGTAGGGCATACTTGAATATTTTGATGGATTAAACAATCAACCTTGTATATTCTTCCTCTAAGCTCTTGAATTAAGCTTCAAGGGATTCAAAATTTGTTAATATATTTTTATTTAAATTGATCAACTTTAAGTTCTAATTATTAGTTTTATATATAATTCCCTTAACTTCCTCCTTAAATCTATTTTTAATTATTTTAAGGAATGTCCCAAAATTGGGCCTATTGACTGATTATCTAATAAAGGTTATCACATATGTGACCCTCATGTCTTTCAAAATTTCTAAGTCCTCATTTTTATGGCTTCCATAGTGTCCCATTAATGCTTTCATCTACATATGTTAGTTGAGGGTACTATCCATTTTTGAAATTACATAACTTAAGGCCTAATCAACATCTTAGTTGGACATCAATTTCAGATGATTGAGAGTGTTTATCCTTGAAAATTAAACTAAAAAGGTATGCCTTTTATCATATTCTTTTAGTTGGTGCCAAAGTTTAAGTGCCTTTGTCATATCAGATTGGATCCCTCCTTTAGAGATTTGAATATCATTCAAAATAATATATAGCCTAGTGGATGCACTTTGTAAACTATATATAATTTCTTGAGGGGCATGAATAACATATATATCTATGATAGCTTGTTTTGTGACTTTTATTTTCTCTTGTATATTTATTTCCTTGATTCTCTAGTTGAATCCAAAAAATCCTTTGTACTCTATTGGGTAAGTTGGATTTTTTTTGGCCTTTTTGGCCATTGGAAATAGGTTTTCCCTTTGCTCAAACTCTATTTCCTCCCTATATTTATGTTCATTTCCTTTCTCTTATTCACCCTTTGACTGATACAACTTTGTTTACTAAACTAGGTAGAGATAATATGTAATTCTACAATAACCAAACTTTGTTTCTAATCCCTTTAGCCTAACATTTATTTAACCCATTAGGGAGAAATAAATACTCCTTCTTTTGGTAGGCATGTATATTCATAGGTTTAGGGTGGATTCATCATTGGAGGGGCAATTATTACCAAAGGGAAATTTATTATTGGAGGTTCTAACAAAACACTTATTTGAATTGGGAACTGTAGGGTTGGATAAACAATTATCTACCATGGTGATACTTCCTTCTATGGGGTGACTTAAACCACATACGTGGTTAAGCCTAGGGTTTTTTGCAACTACCAATATCACTAAATATATAGGTGTGGAATATAATTTTTATATCTCTAATTGAGATGAATATGTAAGGGTACTAGTGGCCCTTTAGGATAAAAAATGGAAATGGAAACTAAATTCTCAAAATAGACTCTTTTCATTGGAGTCATTATTGGTGTGGATGTTGAAAGAATAGAAGAATTAGTTGAACTAGAAAGTGGAGGCTATGGAATATCCAAAATAAAATCTATATATTGAGTATTTATGACAGTAAAAAAAAATAAGGGAATAAAATACCTCATTGAATCTTTGTCTTTCCTCTTTAGTGAGGATCTACTAGCCTAATATTCTAGCTATAATTTCTTCTTCTTGCATACTTCCTAGGCTTATAGCTTTAGAATTTTCTAATTTTGCTTCCTCATTTAATTCATTTAGGTATACTTTTTCACTTAACCTCTACTCATGTTCCATAATTATTTCTAAATTTCCTTCTTCCTTTTTATTAACATATTCCACTAGGGATATTACATGCCCACATTCCTCTTCCTCTACTTCATCCTCATCAAGGGATTATTCTAGGGATCAAGACCTAATGATGGTTTTAACTCTAGTTTCTAAATTTTAAAGGAGGATAGAATAACTTTGGAATTGCTTTAATAAGTGACTATATGGGGAATGGTAGGTGAAGGGGATTATGAAAAAAATGATAGATCCACAATAGTAGGGACTGCTACCAAAGATGGTGGTGAAAGAATGGAGAGTGGAACAATAGTGGTGGAAGGAATAATGGATGGAGATGGAGAAGTGGAAGGGAAAGATGATAAGGAAGCTTTTAGAACTCTGGGAGGTTCACATGTATAGGTGTTATAAGTAGAGGGAGACGTGCCATGGATAATGTGATATTTTTCATGTCTTAAGGAGGTACAATCCTCTTAATTATATTAGTTGTTCCCAAAATGGTGGTATAAATTAGATGTGTGGAGGATAGATGGGCACTAGGGAGACCTTTGACAATTTATTTTTTGATTTGTAATTTTTCCTCCCTTTGATTTCTAGACTCTCCTTCTTATAGATTAATTTCTTCTCCTATAAGGGAGGGAGGTTGGTCTTGTCTTGCTGAGACTTGAGCCTATGTTTCAGACCATTAATGGATCCAATCTTGTTCTACCTACCTCACCATTTCATTTGACTATTCCTTAGTAATGTCTAAGTCATATTGAATGGCCTAGGAAACTATCATCGACATTTTATTGTTTTTCATATGTGTCCACACTTCTAAGTCATCTAATGCATTCATGAAGATAACATCATACTCATACTCTTGGTAACCATATGTAATGGTCAACCCATTATACTCCTTAAGAGATTGGAGATAGTTATTGACTTTTATTTTAGGGTCCCATTACCTGAATTGGGCCACATTTAAATTATAATGGGATCTAATTTTTATAGCTTGGTTGAAATGTGCACTCATCACAAATTAAAGTTATCCAATGATCATAGGGTTATTATAGTAACAGGTATAATGTTTGAGGACAAGTTATTAATCAATACTATTATATATTTGGTGGGCCACTTCTTGCTTTGTAAGCCTAACTACAATATGGCATGGTAAAAATAAAGTGGGCGCCCTAGATTTCAAAAATTAGATTATGGTATAATATGGATAGTAATAATAATATCCTATTTTTACTATGTTTACTATAAAATTATTGGATATTATGGGCATCTGATTTCCCTAGATGACTTGATAAACTTGAGGATATTTTTCTTCATAAATCCTTGTGTTTTCATTCTTGTATCTATAGACAAACATTAAAGAATAATCTTCAAAGATTCTACTATCAACATATTCTAATGATGGATAATATAATTCTCCATGTGCTATGTGGAATGTCCCATGGACTACATTTAATAGATAAGACATATAAAATTTTCTATTTTTAGGCCTTTTTTCATTTTTTTACATTTGGGCCTTCAGTTTGACAATGATTATCTCTCTTAAGGTCACAATTTTATCATAAGTGAAGAGAATGTCTATGAATGGGACCCATTAAACGTACATAGGTAATGCACAAAAATATATAATCTATTCAAATGTTTCATGGCTATTCTAATACTAAGACTGAACTTAATGATATTGTTAGAATAAATGACCCCTTTGGGTTTAATCTCTGGCATTTCACTAGCCATTATTGTAATTTTACCTCTACAGTGTTGTGCTCAATCCATATATTGGCTAGGAATTTATTATAGGTGACCTTAGGCACTAGGATACTGAGTTATCTCTTAAATTCCCTTATATAAATGTGTACAATTACATTTTTTATTTGTTTAAGGTGTAAAAAATCACTAGAACAAGTACCATTGAAAAAAAAAACTTGAAGAAAATTGACACAAGGAATTACCTCTAGTTTAGATAAAACTTGATTAAGTAACATGGTATTAATTAATAATATATCATCTAATTACTATTTATGATATTGAGATAGATGATCTTGTGAAGAGTATGGTGCTACAAACTCCACTTCATTCCAGAGGTCTAGATAGTATGGGAAATTAAAATTTAGGGAAC